>CABEEJ010010285.1:0-14804 GCA_901482245.1 Timema douglasi
CACCCTACCATTACACATTAGCGTGAGTGCGTATAACCCGAACGGGTAGTAAGACTCGGTGCTAATAATAATAATAATAATAATAACAATAATAATAATAATAATGTTATTAATTTTTGTAGGTTTCGAGGGGGTTCCCTTACAATTTTCTGGTCATTTATTTATACATTTAAGAATATTCCGACAATCATCTTGGTTTTAGGTTGTTCTTACGCCTCCCCGACAAATTTCAATCTTCTACCACACTGATTGTGGCAGGTTTAATATATCTGGAAATTTTGAGACCTTGATATTTTGAATGATTATCCACTCTAAATTCCTAGAAAATTGTAATGTTTTATCTCCCATTAAAAGCTTTATTGTAATTATATGCCCCCTCCCCCACTCCCCCAATCTTTCAAAGCACCGTTTTTAAATTTAAAATGTTAATATTTTTATGGTTATTTTGAATAGTCCCTAAATTGTCTTGCCAAATATAAGTTGTCTCTACCTTGTTAATCTTGTTTTAGTTGACCCTCCCCTCAGGCATCTCGCCAAGTCCCTCCTATAGACTTACATTTACATTCAATTACCAGGAGGGATCCCTAGACCAGATTTCAGTTTACTATCACAGTGAAACAAAGTGGCTTCTAATCATTTTGAAATCTGCTTTGGTCGCCGGATGTTCTAAGAAGTACTCTTGGTTTGGACTAGACTGCCGAATACAATAATAGAGTGTAAATAAAATATTATAATTAATAATAGTAAAGTAAATTGTATTTTTGTACAGGTGGGGGGGGGGATATATAAAGGACATATATCTAGTGTTTACTTTATGTCCAATGACGTCATAAGTTAAGTAAAAAATAACATATATCATGGAAGAATAGTGGGCTATCACAGATTTTGGGCTCAAAACCAACATTTAAATTTATCAACAACAACATATTATTATCTTGGGGTGAACTAAAAAATAATAATCCATAAAAATCAAACACGAGACTCTCTCAGGACCTCTGGGCCATGTTGGTAAAAAATATATGCCTTAACTGTACCTAGTAAACAATGGCCCCACCTAGGGTACGATAATACCAGCCTCCAAGGTCAGCATCCCTGGGAACTGCTTGTAGGTGAGACATAGCCAAATATGGACTATTTAATAGTATTGCTAGCATGGTGTATAACACTGAATTATGCTGATAATAATATAAATAACATATTCAATGGATTTCTCTCTGAAAAAAAAGAGTAAATTTTTTCTTAAATAAATAATTATCAATCTAAAATTTTCCCTGCTTAACAAACTTCTGCTGAATTATCAAGTTAAAATACAATTCATAATTCAAATAACAATAGTAATTTGAGGATTTAATGTTAAAAAATCCAAAGTCCAGTCGCAGTGAATAATAATCGAATTAATATTAAAACATATTTATTATGATATCTTGAAACAAATAATTAATAGATTCCCTTTATGAAGTTAATACAAGTACATGAATAATAGAATACAAAACATTGCATACGTGTCTAAGGAATGAATCTGGCCAAAAGATGGTTTCCAAATTTATTGTTGAGGAAAATAGAAAAATGTGACGCGGCACGAGTAAAGGGATCTTATCTTCACCTGGGTCAATATTGAATTATTGTTATTACTGGAAAGAGCACAAATTGCTGAATAATGTAATGTAAAATTCGTAGATATATTCTAAGAATTGAAAAAGTTATTGCCATTTGAGCCCGGAAGTTGAAAAGGTACGTTTTGAGAAAACAAGGGTTAAAGTTTTGCATTATTAAAAGAAAGCACCAAAATGTTTTATCTGCTGCTAGGAAGTAAAATATGAACTAATCCTATTTCTAACTGTTCTAAAACAGTGTAGGTAACGTTTGCCGCAATAATTAGAAAATGTAATATTTTGATCCTAATCAGTATATTATCAGCTATTCTGAAATATTAGATCAGTGAAGATAAGGTCCATGGTTCCATGCCGCGTCACATATATAACTTTAGAAGAAACACACACCAAGTCTTGACAGTGTTGTAGAAAAGGTTTATAAAAATATAGCGTCTGCGTCGGGAGGTTGGAGATGAGAAACACGGGCTTTCTCACTCCATTGTTTAAAATTGGAGATATCTACTCAAAACTCGTAATATATGTTAAACGAAATAATTTACAGTACACTAACAAACTCAATCAAAAAGATTTGTTATATTTATGTAAAATATTTTTTTGACTCCCGGTTTTAAATTTTGTAATTTTATGTTTAAATAATAAAGTCCTCATTTTTATTATAGTCCAAAAACATATAGATATTGGGTCCACAATGCACAAGACTGCGTATTAAAATTTCGATTTTCTGTTAAAAATTTTGAGATATTATTAGAGGTTGCACATCCTATGGTTATCGCATTGCTAATAAATTTCTCATATCTAGACCACTAAAAATGGTAAATATGACGGTTGAGTCCAAAATGAAAAAGAGAGGAAATTCCTGTCTGCTCTTTTCAATCCACTCTGAGTTGTTTCAACGCATTGCTGTACAAACATTTCCCCTAAGAGATTCAAGGAAAAAGAACATCAACATTTGAAAGACTTATTTACTTACTTTATGGCATTATATATTTATTACTTTAAACTCAAGAAGTAGTTCTATGAACCTAATGCTCACAAAATTGTATTAATATATTTGACAATATCTCGGAAACCATTGGTTTTGTAAAGATATATTTCAAATAAAAGTTTTGTATTTTTGATAAGCTATTTAGTATCCCAAATAGTTGCGGAGATACGGAAATTTCTGCTTCTGTAAAGTACCATGAAAGTCATTTTCATGAGAAAATGAAAATAGTTTGGGAAAATATATGTTTTCTCTTTTTGCCCTTTATTAAACTACTCTCTATTCTAGTGTTGAACAGACACACGGACAGACGGAACTTTTTAGGGTATGGAGGGTCATGAAACGTCAACATTCATCAAATGTTGAGTACAATATTTTTGACGACCACAATAATTCCTCTACTTGTAAGGTGTCTATAAAGTAGAACAAATAGTTGATATCACCACAAAAGATGTGCTGGGAGGTCGTCGTCGAAACTGCGAGTTGGTCCAAAACTCATTAAAAGTCAAGAATCTTCATTGCAGAGGTCTACCAGTGGTCTAAAGTTGTCGTCGCGTCTCTGGTAGTCATTTTGATGAACATTTGAAACATTATTTAATAAACAATTGTTAAAATGTCAGTTTTTGTTGCACTGAAAATAATGTGCGTCATCTTCTCTTTAGTTCCAAGACGCCAGTCCCGCTTCTTTCTTCCAATTCCCGCCTCTCGGTAGTTCTCGTAGAGGCCCCAAAAATATCGCCGATTTAAGGTTTAAATTTGAAATATTTTTCTATAAATATGGGAAATTAAATTTGAAACAGGGAGTATCCAGGAGGGGGGGGGGGTGAATAAATAATAACTGAGAAGCTTAATAAAATTA
This sequence comes from Timema douglasi, assembly GCA_901482245.1. Lineage (NCBI taxonomy): Eukaryota > Metazoa > Arthropoda > Insecta > Phasmatodea > Timematidae > Timema > Timema douglasi. The sequence goes on from CABEEJ010010285.1 coordinate 3,455, forward strand.
GAAATTATAACTAAATTGATGCAGGATCAGATATATGACAGCATGACATAATTATGATCATGTTTGTAAATAAACACTCATTTATTCCTTTTTTCCATCGCCAGACTTGTTAAAATTGAAATGTCCCAGATCGAGTGACGTGGCTGTGCCGACACGCTCCCCGCCCTCCCCCTCTGCTAATTCCATTTCCCTATTCTTCGTGTCGTGTCGGCCAGTAAGATTTGATCAGTCTTGTTTTTAAATGTCCCAGATCGAATGACGTGGCTGTGCCGACACGCTCCCCGCCCTCCCCCTCTGCTAATTCCATTTCCCTATTCTTCGTGTCGTGTCGGCCAGTAAGATATGATCAGTCTTGTTTTTAAATGTCCCAGATCGAATGACGTGGCTGTGCCGACACGTTCCCCGCCCACCCCCTCTGCTAATTCCATTTCACTCTTCTCCGTGTCGTGTCGGCCAGTAAGATTTGATCAGTCTTGTTTTTAAATGTGGAAAAAGTATTTAGACTAAAACCTGGTAAATATTTATATTTCTTGTTCTGATAACAGTGTTTCCTTCGACACAGTGAAATGTCCGTCGAAAACAATAAGTATAATAACCAATAAATACATGGATAATTAATTAAACGTAGTGAGGAATCTGACCGCATGGCATAAGCCGACAGAATTAAGATCCTTGGCCTCAAATATTGGTTGGATGTTCAAAGAGGCGTTCATGGGAAAAAGAATTATAAATCCCGGCAGGGGCTGAGAATGGCTATCCACCAATAAATATTATTTAGTTGAAAGAATATATAGCCTACGTTCTGACCAGTACAGCTTACATAAATATTATAGGCTCTTTTCTCATATTTTCATATCCAATCTGAGAATTAGTATCCTCATGTGATAGAAAAAACTACATTATATTTGAAATCAGCATACCAAAAACCAAAATAATCTCTCATTATATTGCAGACAATTGTTAATAACTAACATTTTGCAAACCTATGTTATTAAACTCAACTGACATATTATCTGAATACGGTATAGTTTAATTTTGATTAAATGTATGACCTTTACTGACTGTATTATACTTTCAAGTTAATACAGTGTAATAAGTATCGTAGGACTGTACCACGCCCCTTCAAAATACCAAGTCCTTTCTTTCGAGCATTGAGCGTCCCCCTCGTGCTCAACCACCTCCAAAAACTTTACCTGGAGCTTCCCCAAATTACCCTCCTTGTGTGTTTACCGACATATTCTCTCTCACCATCCTGCCACCCTTCTACACATAAAATATATCCTCTGAGTCGCCATTCATCTTGCCCATTATATATTATCACAAATATCTACCTAAGACAAACTTGATCACTTTATATACTGCTTTATATATAAATAATAATTAAATTATAGTCCTACAGCTATTCGCCTCAATGATTGTTTATTTAAAACTAGTTACTTTACTCTTAATATATAACTTCATTCAAAAAGGGTGACCTGGCGGTCTAGGGGTAGGGTGTCAGACTTCTATGCTGGCGGCCGGGGTTCAATCCTAGGTCCCGGCACAGATTTATCTGATTACCAAACCCTTCCTTCACCTCTGACAAGACATCTTGTGATGTGAGGAATGCCAGGCCTCCACCGTGGTTCGGATCCCACGTTAAACTGTAGGTCCTCCATTTCATCTCACAATCACCCTACCATCACACATTAGCGTAAGTGCGTTTAACCCGAACGGGTAGTAAGACGCGGTGCTAATAATAATAATAATAATAATAATAATAATAATAATAATAGGGCTTTTACATTTTATCCATATAGTGTTGAATTACTTCCTCAATATGTGTTCATGTTCGATCTATTAAATCATATTTAATGTTAGATCTTATAATTGCATAGCAATATATTGACTTTCTAATGCGGCTCAAATAATTGAAATATAATAAGCAGATACATAAATAACTAATTTAATCTTTATTACATTTAAAAATAACTACTTAAACATTTATACTACCTACCGGTTTTGTATGTATTAACAACATTTTATTACTGTGAAAAATATTACATAATTTAAAGTTTAATAAAAATAAGTTCAAAACTAAATATTGGTTTTAATATTTAAAAAAATATTATTAATTAGGGAAAGTAATGTGTAAGACAAAAGAATAGTAAAAAGATTATAATATTTTATCAATTCCATATTTTCGTTAGTATTATTATTTACGGTTTCTCCTGATTCATCTTTCCTGAAAGAAAGTATAATATATTCAAGTCAACATTTTTTTTCCAAGTGAGAGCTATGTCAAAATATTGAGCTAGAATTTGCAACAGTGTAAGATTTTGAAGCTTTGGTCATGCATCATTTTGTTTCCTTTGTTCGTTTTTTCTTGCCTTTTTGATGTGCATGATTTGAGAAGTTTATTTTATAAAATAGAAATATTTTCAGGCTTATGTATAACTTCTAAAACGGATGCAGAACTTCCGGAAGAAGTTTAGTGATCTTTTATTTTGTGTATATTGTTATTATTTTATTTTGTTTTGTTTTGTTTTTCGCCCTTGTTTGGTTTATGTACACTTCCAGCGCCGACGGGAACTTCGAGGTGACCCTTGCCACCAAGGCCACGATCTACCATCAAGGTCTTGTGGAGTGGAAACCACCGGCGATATACAAATCCTCATGTGAGATTGATGTTGAATATTTCCCGTTTGACGAACAAACCTGCGTTTTGAAATTTGGTAGTTGGACATATGACGGCTTCAAGGTAAGAGAAGACAATATGGAGCTGCCAGATATACCTTATTTTATGTTATTTTTTATTAATGTCAATTGTTGTATTATTTGGATTTGTTTGGATTGTTTTAGGTAAATACACTTTTATGAACTTTCGTGGAAATTAGATATTATCTTTGTTTGAGGAAGAATCATTATTAGATCATTAGGTAATTGGTCTACATGCGTTGTACCTTTGAGAGTTTTTTTTTTTTACATAATATAGAAATTAAATTAACTATTTAATTTTACTTGTGTATTTCATCGATAAATTGGATAGCATTAGAAAAAATATAGTTTATTAGTGGGTTTATCTGTCTGAAAGGCCAGTTCAGAATGGATAACCGTATACTTAATACAATCTTGATGTATGGTTCAAATTATTTATTGCAATCAATTTCCTTTATTTTCATAGTTAAAAACGAACAAAGAAAACATTTTAAGTTCTAAATAATTCTAACTATTTCATAAAATAATATGATAAAACTATATAAACATAATTAGCGTGACTACATGCATTATATAAATCTACCAAACTAAATAATATATTTGTTTCAAAGGTAATTCTAGTAATAGTATAAATGTTTATTCTTGGGACTTTATGTTTCAATATCATCAAACTGAAAACGTAAAAAATATATTGTTTTATGTATTGTGTATTGAATATCAAATGAAGTCCATCTAACCCGATAGGTATTAGACTTACCTTGATCAATTACACTATGGCCGTATCTTATAAGCTACACCATAGTGAAATAACACATGGTAAGCTTGTTTGTTACGTTACATAGTAATTGAAGAGCATATATATATATATAATGGTTCCAACTTTCTTATTTGTTGAGCCGTTCGCTAAATGAATATTGTAATGTTCGAAAACTAGAAGATACATAAGTCGTATTGAGAGTTCAACTTAAACTTGTGTCTAAACACTGCATGTAGGTCAAACAACCTTAAACATACGTTAATATTATATTATTACAGTAAATTTTAAAAATAGCCGATTGAATAAATTATTATTTTTTTTTCTCTATAATTTAAAAGTTCATGAAAGTTATACTTGTATTGCATTATTTGTAACAAAGGGATATCCATAAATAGAACTGGTCAAAACAATGATTTTAAAAGTTGTAGAGAATGTTTTGAAAGTTTTATTCATGAACTATCCTCATGACTGAGTCATTGGGTCATTTTCTTCTTAAGTATAAATAATTATGTCTTTTAATTGCCTAATTTATTTTCTGGTTTAAAGAGAATTCTTCAAGAAAACCTAAAGCCTTGCCGGACAAAACAGCTTGTTTGTTGTCTATAAATAAATAGTAAGAGTGCTTGCAATGCAATAAATAACACCTTAATGTTGTTTGTGCATAATAATCATGTGCATGTACAAGAGTTAAGATTCAAATAAACTTACAGTTGGAAATATTAATCAGCAAAAAAATAAATGTGAGTGGAATAAATTAATAAAATTAAAATAAACTATTTGACTTTCAAACTATTCAATAAAATAGTATTTAGTTGCATGATTAGTTATTGATATTCAACTAAATATATGAATGGTTTTTAACACTATCCAATAAAGCAATTATCATAATTTAACTGCTTCCCAAACCTTGTTAGCGACTATAATAATCTAGTAAGAAACAAATATTAGTTTGTAAGAAAATACTAATTAAATTTTCACAAACGATTAACAATATTTAAAATAAACATCAAGTTGGTATCTTTAATAAAGCTTTAATAATCAATTTTAAGCGTTTAAGGGGTATTTTATTTACTTTTATGGTTATTTTGTTACAGTAAGTTAATTCAAAAAATATGTGGAAAAGTTTAGCAATTAGAAGTAGGCTATATCATTTTTAGTGAGCAACAAAAACATTAGGGTCATTTTAATTATATACCTAATATTAGTCAAAGTAAAATAATACAAAATAGTTATCAAGTATATTTTATTAGGAATGAAACAGTTAATTAAAAGTTAAAGCTAATCTAATTTTATTATGCTCTAATAAATATAATTTATTTATATTGTACTGTATATTTGGCTAAGGTAATAATTGAAATAATATGCACATACATAAAACGGGTAGTAAAAGGCCAGCATAAAAAATATTTGTCATTGTAAAATATGTTTTTTGAAATAAAAGAGGTAAATATTGTATTAGATCAGTGGTTCTTAACCTTTTCCAGTTGACGCTCTCCTTGGTAAATTATAAAATTCCCATGACCTCCCTCACCCCATTTTGACATTATTTAAAAAAAAATACTAATCTAAACCATTAATGTTTCTAGTAATTTATTTATTTGAAACAAAAAATCAAGGCAGTCCTAGCACTTGCGGCATAATAGTTCAACAGAAATGACTGAACATTAGTGAGATGCGTGGCTCGGTTTTTCTTTCATTAGTTCTTGAATTTTGGGTTTGATATTTGAAAGAGCAGACCGCAAATACTTTCCACTCCAAGTCGAGAGCGCTTTCTAGTTTTTATTAGACTCAGAGTTGAAATACCTGACTCACACAAGTACGTAGAATAAAATGGAACTTAATAGCCTCTTCTTGTATTGATTCGTCCTATAAATCAATATTAACATTCGAGGGATTTAGTGTCAATTTCCAAGACCAATCATCTGAAGAAATGTCTTAAAAGTATTGCTTGAATTCTTGTGCATGAAAGTCTAAGTGTGAAACGATCTTGTTCTTCAACTCATGCAAATCGAATTCATTGTTGCCAATTAGTTCATTGAGGCGAAAGATGCAAAATTTCAATCTTGAAAGAAGTCAGCGCTTCCAGAGCTCAAGTTTCCGCATGTATGCACTGATGGCATTATGTTCGAGTTTCCCCATGTATGCACTGATGGCATTATGTTTGAGTTTCCCCATGTATGCACTGATGGCATTATGTTTGAGTTTTACCTTGCATTTTTAAATTGAGGTTTTTCAATGCTTCGGAAAAATTCGAAAGGTAGGCCATTAACACAATAAATTTATCGTTGCTGAAAGCTCTACAGATCTAATTGTTTTTATAAGTAGAAATATTTCTACTTTAGATTTCAATTCATACAACCGAGTTAACATATTTTCTTTTGATAACCAATTAATTTCGGTGTGGAAAATTATAGTTTTTTTTGTTCGGTTCCCAGATCAGCACAAAAACCTTCAACAATGATAGTAATTAAAGCTTTCCTTCACAGAATTCACTACCTTTATTGCTACTTTCAGTGAGTGGTTATATTCATCTGGTAAAGTTTTAGCTTCCAAAGCTTGAATGTGAATGACGAAGTGGGTTCCTATTAAAGCCGGATTTCTATATTTTGCCAAATTAAGGAATCTAGAACTATAACCAAGCATAACTGGTGTTCCATCAGTACAAACACCCACAACTCTTTCCTATGAAAGCATATTATCTTCGAAAAACTCACAAACAGCAGACGTTGAGTCAGAATCTTTTGATGCCATCTTCAAAGCTTTTACAAACAACATTTATTTTTTCAAATACCCACCGTCCACAAACCGACAATAATCTAGCAAATTGACCAAATCGGTGGTAAAAATACTGAATTGAAAAAAGGTGAAGCTTTTACTTTTTCAATAAGTTGTGCTTTTATTATGTCAGCAATTTCATCAATCCTCCACTTCACTGTATTGTCTGCAAAATAATTTTTTGATAATTTGTTTGGCTCTCATTGCCAATAAGAATGCTAGCCGCTAACAGCATGCATGGTTTCACAAATGTTTCAAATATTCTATGAGCTTTCTTCTCTTTGGCTATTACTAGAGCAAGTTCATATGAAGCTTCCATGACTTTGGCCGTTTCTTGATGGAAACAACCTGTAGAAATTAACTGTACTATGGGACTTTACTATGGGTGAGCCTTAAAAGTTTCTTTTATTTCTGAGAAATGATTGACATTTGAACAGTTTTTCTCATTTGACTGTTTATTTTGGTAGGTAAGTTAATTTAAAATGTATATACTTCCAAAATTTATGGTTTACATGGCTATGCTACAGGTGTTAAGAATATTCAAAGTGTGCTTTACATTCTACGGACATACACAATTATTTTTAAAACTTAACCTTTTTTTATACCAGAATACTTTAAAATTTGCAATAATTTCTTATATTTCTACGAATATCTAAAATAAATATTTCTAAATAATAGTTTCAGACTGACTTTTAAATTACGTGACCAATGAAAAGAAATTTTTTAAAAATGTACCAATATGTAATAATTGGGCCTTGAAATGAAGTTTTAGGCAAATTTAAACTAGAGTTTCACAACTAAGGATTCTGACACTCCACTAACTTCCCCACTTTAAAGATTTTTTCCAATATTGGGGGGGTGACGGACCCAACGTAACGCCCCTGCATACATACAATCTTTCAAACAAAAAGTGATCATAGAATTAACTCACTTATTTTATTATCAAAATTGACTGTCCTACAATAGACATTGTTTGTTGACAAATATGTAACGGAAAAAAAATAAACGCGAGTCGTAGGTCTGTTTGTAAACAAATCCAATATAAATCATAGTACAAACCTGTTGAGTCGAGTTGCAAACATTTTACTGAATTCAATCTGCCGATAGAAGTTATTACGGCTTGTCTTCTAGCACTGGGTGGGTTGTCTGTCACCACATGCCGTTCAATAAGGACAGATCTGATGGCGTCGTCGCTGACAACTGAATGACACACAACGTACTGGGGCAGTTACATCTCTCTCTTCCTTTCAGTTGCAGTAACACCAACTTGATGTGATCTTCATTATATAGCCTCTTCTTGGACACGGACAAAACAAAACTATCGCTATTTTAAATTTAATAAAACCAAAGTGTGCAAAAGTGAACATTACATGAAATGGAACCAGTCCGAGGCCAGATGCTCTTGCGAATGTGGAAACTTTGACCCTCAGAGCAAGTTTCATAGCACTGCTGTTTGCAAGTGCTGCGGTAGAGTTGTTCGCTGCCACAATAGTAGCCAAGGGAAGCAGAGGAGAAGGGGGACTCCAATAAACATACACATGCTCACAAGCATTTAACTGTTCACGTGATAGAACAATCACAACTTTTAGGCACAGAAAAAAAGATTCTACTTACATTGTTAAATAAATTGGAGTTTTTAGATGATCTTTAACTTTATTTTCTACTTGTTCTACATCCCCCTTGGAACTGCCACTGCCNCCCCCCCCCCTGGTTGGGAACCACTGTATTAGATAAAAGTATAGTTCAAACAAATATTGATATCATCCTTAGTTTGGATTAAAGCCGTTTGGGTGGTATTCATTACTCAGCTATATCATTAATAAATATAGCGTCTGGTTGGGGAATATTTTCATATATTATATATATATTATATATATATTATAATATATATATTATATATATAAACATTAAACCAGTTTTAACAAAATTTATATTAAGTAGCGTAATTCATATTATCATGAAGAATGACAGTCAACACATTATAGTAGCCTTGCTAGCAAAAAACCTATTAAAGTGAGGACATTACTTTTAAGAGTATCAAGTTCATGAAACATTGATAGGAAAATAAATGTATATACATATATATATGTATAGCGTTTATAATCTAATATTATATTATTCACTTGACATATTAACGAAATTAAACGGATGACTATGTACGTTTACTTGGTAATTTAACTAAAACAGAAATTAATAATATTCAGTTATTTATAAAAGTTTTGTAAAATTAAAGTTGAAATTTAATAATAATAATAATGTTGATTTTTTTAAAAGCAGAGAATATTGATGATTCGTTGTAGAAATTCCCTTTCTCTTTATATAATAAAAAATTAAATAATAATTATGTATTATGAAATATGTTTGGATTTGAACTTATAATTTGATTTCTATACACCGATTTATTTATTTTAAATTATAGGGACGTAATTTTAAATATTTTTTCAAAACCTATAAAGCTTATTATTTTCATAATGTTAATTTTATTTGTCTTAGTTTATATTAGAAATTAAAAACTATCACATACAATTTATTAATTTAGTTTCACATAATGTATATCTCGTGTAGCTAATCAAATGAAGAATATCTATAAATGAACAAACAGAGATGAGACCAAATAATACCGAAATTAAAGGTTTTAAACGTCCACAATCTACCTTAACATTTGTTTGTACTCTACAATAGTAAAACTTGTAATGTTGTGTTTTAAGTTGAATTGCTTATGTCAGAGCATGACTCCAATTACGTCAATATAATATATTGTAATATTTTTTAAAGATTAAGTCATTTGATTTCCTTTTGAATTTCAAATAAACTTGATTAATTATGTGGGATTCTCATTCAGACCAGGAAGTAAATATTATTACCTTTAAAACTTTAAAATTGCTATGTAGCTTTGTTGTGTGGTTTTTTCTATTTATTTATTTATTTATTTTGCCATCTAATGGACTCGCTTTTTTGCTATTTTGTAGTTACAACTTTTGTTGTTTTTCTATATTATTATTTTTGTGTGGATGTTGTACTATTTTCCAGCGCAGATGGGAGTTATGAGGTCACCATAAAGACTAAGGCCACCGTGTACTACAATGGTTTGATCGTGTGGCAACCTCCGGCCGTGTATAAGTCTTCGTGCGCGATCGATGTCGAATTCTTTCCGTACGACGTCCAAACGTGCGTTTTGAAGTTAGGAAGTTGGACCTATGATGGGTTTAAGGTGAAACTATTTTTTTACTCCAAAAGGAAGAGCCTTATATATGTTTTTGTTTTTTTAAATTAACATATTTAGTTCAAAATTTTGAAGCCTGTACCGTCGTGGATTGTTTGTTTGTGAATTTGTTTTTGTTGACAAATTTAATTCAATTCTTAGCAACAAGAATATTTGTTTAGTATTCTACTCCCTACAATAATTTTAGAATTGGGAAAGGTATAAAATTTATCAAAATTTATTGTAATCTGTTATAAAAATACGTCTTCATTATAAATATAGTTTACTAATTCGTTTTGAATACTTTAAACATTGTTAAATAAGATTATAATATATAACATCTATTTAACTGACCTTTAAACTATATAGTTGGTTTCCCGATATTATTGAATTTACTGTAAACCTATTCGTCAAAAATAATCGCAAAGAAAATATATAATAATATATTCTATGCAGGTTTTAAGAAAACTATTCACGTATGGATCATAAAAATTAAACTGTGTAATTTATATTAAACTAAATTAACTGGTTCTCTCTTTAAATTTCCATTAAACCCAATAAAACAAACAATATTTAAAAAAAAACAGAGTAATAATATTATGCATATTTTTTTCTTCAAAAATTCAATATCCGTATCGATACTAACTACGCCTGGAGAAAAAAATAATCATACTTCCATCAATGAGCTTAATGGTTTAACATTTTTATGTAATTTATTATTTAATATTTTTTAATATTTCAAGTTTTTGGCGATGCTTTCGATAGTATGTGCATGATCTTAAATTAAATAAATCTGCTTGTTGCATGGATAACTGGTGTTTGAAGACCACCCAAATACAAAGTAGCATTTTATTAAAAAATAGTTGGATAGATCATTATGTTATTTTAAACCTTTAATAAAATCCTTAAATATATTATTTTCAAACTTAGAAATCCTAAACATTTATGTGCAAAGCTTTAAATTAAATTATAACTATGCTTTAAATCAAATTTAGGTTATTTTGTAATTTATTTTTTCTGTAAAAATAGTTTAACTAAACAATTAATAAACACTAAAAAGTTTAACTGTCACAATATATATATATATATATTAAAAAAATACAATCTATTTATAGACATATTTTTAAAATTAATATTTGTATGTATATATTTGTTAATATTTAATTTAACTTTAATCTCCTAATGGAGTTTTGATTCGATCTAAATTCTCTCTGGTATAAATGTATGTCTCGAAATATTAGAACCAAGTCTCCCAAATGTCTTTAATATATTTATTAAAACTAATATATTTGGTATTATTCTATATAACTTTAGCACATTATGTTTTTGTTTTTTTATATAATTCAATAAAGAATTGATATGATTTAATTCATAAACTTAAATATAGACCTACATACTTGAAATTTCCTAAACGGTTGAATACTTTGATATATCTCTATCAAAATGTGTTTATTGTTGTGATTACACTACTTAACAAATCACAACTTTTTCTCTGTGTTTGGCCAGTGGGTAAGTGACTATACCTAATTTGTGTGTAATGAACTCACTGCAACAGTCAGAAATTCTCTATCACATCATGTTTATTAGATTAAGACACATTTATATTACTTAACATTATAACAATATACCAATATTATGATATTTGATGACCATCGCAATTGTTTTATGATAAAATAGGTTTTCAAACAATATAGTATAAGCTACTTGAATATAAAGTTTAAAGATAGTTGATATAATAACTCTTAGCGTTCAAATTGTCTTAATTTTTTCACGTCAATTCACGTTAATGTAGACTTCAGTTTGTATGGTGTTCCATCAATCTCCCTAGACAGAAACTAGCAATAGTCCTCCATCATCGTAGGGCCCCATCTTCCTTGGTACCGGTGTTCCATCAGTCTCCCTAGACAGAAACTACCAAT
>CABEEJ010010286.1:0-14799 GCA_901482245.1 Timema douglasi
ATAACAACGTTCTCTCTCACTCTTTTCATACACTGAGATCGTAACACAACTCCCTCCCCCTTCCTGGAATAAGTTTTGATAACAACTTTCTCTCTCACTCTTTTCCATTTCTCTAATGAACTTACTGTGGCTAGTAATATTAAATGGACACTACACGTATTATCATGTTACGAATGGGATCTATTACAGCTTCCTTTCATTAATATAATTATTATTATCTTCACATCACCCAACGAAAGTATCGCTTACTTGTCTTATGGACAAAAAAAATTATGTTCAAAAGATTAGAAAAAGATTAATTTTGGAAAATTGAAATAGAATCAAAACTAACTAGATTTTATTTAAATTGTTTATTGCTAGAGCTAATGGATCCCAAGAACACTATATCAATGAAAATAAGAAATTCAAAATATATTTTGTTTGCACAAAATTCGGAAACAAAGTAGCCAAATATTTCGGAAACAAAGTAATTATATAGATTTTTAATCTTTATTTTAAAAACCCACTAAAATACCATTATTTATAAAAAAAATATCATATTGTAATATATTGAAAAAATGTATTTTATTGTAATGGTTACTAGATATTTCTACATAGTGCTATGTTCCTGCAATAAAAGCAACTGAAGATATTATCTATTATAATGATTAATGACTAACGCTGGGGTTTTTTGTAGTAACATATAACAAAATATTATGTAAATATGTAAAAATATTCAAGGAAATATGTAGATTCATAAAAAATATCTAACATAATGTAAAACAGATATTTTACCAAGCACGCAACATTTACCTTATTTACACTCTGAATGCCACATACATTGATGGATTACTTGTTCTTTGGTGTGAATTTCAATTCTTTCTTTAGTCAGTGATTGCCGCTTTTCTGATAGAATATGCTTGTATGTATGTATGTATGTATGTATGTATGTCTTTTCCACGTCACAGTAGGTCACTGGGGCGTATTTCAACAGAAGAATTTTCTCGGGACAAATGTTCTCAAGGGTATCTCCATCCGATGAATATACTGGGTTTCTTTTTATCACTGCCTGAAACTTAGTAGAAACACTTTACCCAGTTTCAGCTATCACAGTATTTAGATTTGATATTGTGCTTTCTATGATATTCATAGAGTTTTGTAGTGGAAATCCAGAAATTTCCAACCGTTTTATACTCTCTGGAAGCCAACAGAAATTGCTTCATGCCACTATTGGATCAATGAATTAGATGTGAGATTCACATACAGATATCACACACTCAGGGGCGAACATATCCATTACTGACTTTACAACTCCAAATTGTTCATAGTAGAAGTTGGCTGTTTTATCCATGTACCTCATCTTGTTAGAACTAATTGCAGGGGCAACGGTACATCAAACAAGAGTTAGTAAGCTAGGACTTGATGTGGGACTTTAACAAATAGGTATAGTTTTTTTCATCACATAAATCAATCTATTCATTTGTAAAGACTGGACTGTATTCCACAACACGATGTGGTCCATGAGCTAAACAAGTAAGACAGATTTTATATCAGGATATAACAACTTCAAAGCACTTGTGATTTTCATTATATACACCGTGGCATCCGAATATAACACCAGGACCTTCTTTACGCAAGCTCACCTAGGCCACAAAACTTGCAATTCATCATTCACGAATCCTGCAACATGATACGTATGTTCCAGCACTTATCAGTAAATCAAATATGGTTTGGATATATCCTTAGGATCTATCTTACCTACCACAAGGTTCACAACAAAATTACCCTAAACGCCCGTCATTTCATCCACAGCAACCAATATGATGGAATCTCCTATGTAGTTTATTATTTTTTCCATTGTTTCTTCATAATTTATATGCAGATAATTCTTTCTGAGTATTGATTGATCAGGGATTTAGTGATTGGTCGTTTTCATTACTGTCACAAGAAGGATGTAAATTCAGCATTGGGAATTTAAAACATGTAATGTTCACGCGACCATTGCACTACACAAGTCCATAAATAATTAGTTTCTTTAACTGGAAGGAAGGCACCTTCATCTTTGTTTAAAAAAAAAAAGATTCTTCGAACAGCTAAGATTTTTTTTTACGTACGAAGTGTGCGCCGCACATGTTGCTCCAATTGTGATTTTACGGAACATCCCATTTTTTTGTTGTAAGCTTGACACATTACAACTTTACTGTTGGTTGTGAAGGAGTCGTTGATCCCAACCAAGTATTTTAATTTTGTAGCGAGCAAAACTCACTTGGTGTCATGGTGAACAAAATAAAAAATCTGATGGTAGCTTATTGTTAGACTTTGACTTTCAACCGCTCATGTGAAACTAAAATCACTTGTAGATATTACGAGAGAAGAATGTGAGTCGTTGGAATAGTTTGTTTGAGGTGAGGGAGGTTCTATTCCAAAATTCCTTATATGTTTGCAAAATTATTTTTAAAAAATGCATCAAAAACTTCATCGTGAAGAGAGAAGGCATGTACTTAGTGGAAAAACACTTGACTACGCGAGTTGGATTTTACCCTTTTCATTAGTTCATTGAAAAATTCCTTTCAGCTGATTTATACAAACCAAACGAAATCAAACAATGTTTAAATTTTCAAAAAATTTGCAATTAATATAAAGATATATTAAAACTTCACAAAGTAGTTAGCTTTATCTAAAATCAATTGAAATATATAAACATGTCAAAAAAGTAAAAATATATAAAATTTGATTTTCATTTTATATATTATATTAACCCTAATATGGTGATTCGTTGAGATTTCTATTTTCTGAGAATCTAAATGGCAAGGAATAGAATAATTATTTACATAGAAATCCCAGTTCTTCCAGAGTTTTGTAGCTTTACTCTTTTCCTACAATACAACTATTAAAAATGTATTTGATTGTAATGGCTATTATATATTTCTATATAATTGTGTTATGTCCCTGTGATCTAGTGCAATGAGAGACAAACGCGTTAATCAATTGGGCAACTAGGTCGTGCTTCTCCAAAATTTGTTCAACATTAACCCTTTATAGTAAAAGCTATGGTAGAATGTGTATTTTTTACACAATAGGGGAAGAATTAACTCAAGTACAAAGCTACAATAAAAACTTTACATCGGTTAGAGGTGGCCAATTATAACGTATAAACTGTCACTAAAACCCACAGTAATGCCAACACACTCACTCATTTTCACGCCCATTGGCACCCAAACCAACTAAGATGGTTCTTTTGTCGGAAAATACAGTTTCAAATAATCACTGTTCATTTTGCAAGTAGTCATATCATATTATCTATAAATATACGGACTTTCAATCCATAACTCCCCAGAAAAGATTTGGATTTATTAAATCAAACTAATTCTTTGTTAATTATATAGGAGCTTAACACCGTATCACACATTTTAAGTCAAAACATGTGTGTTAACAATGAAATAAGCATCATTACACATTGTTGCATCTGTCTCCTCAATCAACAGACGCAGCACAAACAACTGTCTCAAAAAACAGTTGACAATTACAGGGACCCCACAATGAACCGCTGAGAAGCCATCGTGCTACTGTTCACACAGACACCCCCCTACTTATCCAAAGTTGACCAATTCTTGTCAAACTAAACCTTTTGTTGGTCTGTCCTCAACAACTCATCATACTGTACCTTTAGCCATAGATTTAACCCACATTACTACACCCTCCAGCAGTACACAAATTGTGCGTGCAATATTGGACTCGGTTTGTCAATGAACATTGTGCACAGATACTGGGCGTAAAACGTAACTGCCTCAAACCCAGTAACGTTCAGAGGAAATCATAAACCAAAGTGAACCTTAAGGGTAGTACTCATTTAAATATTTCCACATGAGGAGATATACCACTCACTCAGTTATGATAATTGATCAAATAACTTAAATAAGCCGTAAACTCGCATCTCACTTGAAATAACGAGAAAACTAAAACATTTTGTTCTTGCTGACCCTACGTTTAATGAGAGTGGTTCTGTTAAAATGCTAATTGGTGCTAATCTCTTCGCTCAAACACTCACTGGTGATCTCTATCCACTTGAAAAAGACATGCGCATAATGCTAGGAACTATATTCGACTTTGTAGTTATGGGAAGCTCTTCCTCTATTAGTGACGAAAACTTCCAGCCAGCGTTGTCTTATCTTATTACGTTATTGTAAGTCACTGACATTGACCTGCACAACTCACTTTAACAGTTCTGGAAATTAGAGGAACCACCTCTTTTGCAAGTAGTTAAGCAAGATGAGGAAATATGTGAAAATCACTTACTCAACAAGCACACTAGGGACAGCATGGGTCGATATGTGCTTCGAATTCCATTCAAGGAATCTATACCATCTATCGGTGATTCCTCATCTCAAGCAAAACGGTGTTTTAATGCGCTTGAAAATAAATCAAATTCTCAACCAACTCTCAAAAATTCCTATGTTAAATTCATCAATGATTATAATAAATCTGAACAAATTAAATTATTTACTAAAACACTCCAAAATAATTCCCAAAATTACTTTCTACCTTATCATGATGTGCATAAATAAATAGGTTCTACCACTATAGTTGCCTGGAGTATTTGACACAAGTGCATCTGGCCTGAAACTCCAAAATCATACTGGTGACAGTCTTTTGAACTTCAAACGTAATAAAATTGTTTTTAGTGTAGATATTCGCCAAATGTACATACAGATTTAAATACATTATGACGAAAAAAATTATCAATTGATATTTTTGCGTGCAAATTCTGGTTTGCCTCTCAAAATGTATAAACTTGCCATTGCCACATACGGTGTAACTAGTTAGACATCAATTTGTTGAGGATGAAGGTCTGGCCTTTCCTAGCGCATCCCAAGTGCTACAAACCTAAAAATTCGTCTATGATATTATCACTGACTTGAACGACCTAGAATAAACTCTCTCTCTCTCTCTTCAACAAGAATTCACAGAGTTGTTAGGAAAAGGTGGGTTTGAATTACGTTATTGGTCCAGTAACTCACAACAGGTACTAATCACTGTACTTCAAGAACATCGTGAGACCCCTCTCTATAGCATCCTTGATCTCAAATGGAAGTCTGATAGTGATGCATTTTCTTGTAAGATTGATCTAGTTCAACAAGTCCCGACTAAACTTTAAGTACTCTCAGCTGTAGCTACAATTTATGACCCGTGTGGTTGGTTAACACCAGTAGTATTCTGGGCCAAATAATTGATCCGGTTTCTATGGACACTAGGACTTACTTTGGACGAGCCGTTACCCACAGATATTTCTACAAGATGGGTAATGTTTCTTGAAGAGCTTCTAGCCTTAGAAAATCTCAGAATACCTAGGTATCTCTATCTCTCCTCAACTGTAGATGTCCAATTACGTGGAGTCTCAGATGCATCTGAGCAATAATATGCAGCACCCATCTATCCCGGATGGGTGACTCAAAGCTCCAAATTCAAAGTAAATTTACTTGTTGCGAAATCTTTTGTTGCATCTCTGAATCGGATTTCGATACCTCGTATTTAATTATGTGGAGCCCAATTATTGTCAAATTTAATGCAATATTGTAGCAACATCTTATCTTCTCATTACGACATAAATTCAGTTACCACCTGGACAGATTCAACCATCGTATTTGCACTGATACACACTACACCATTACGTCTCAAGGTATACGTTGCTAATCATGTTTCTCAAATACAAGAGATTACACTTCCAGAAGTTTGGGCTCATGTCTCTACCAGTCAAAATCCAAGCCACGTTGCCTCCCGTGGTGTATCACCTCCTCTGCCCTGCAAACACCCTTTATGGTGGTTAGCAACATTCAGCACACAGTTGCCTCCATTTTACTGTGCATCTTCAGAAGAGTACATTCTCCTAGAAACGAGACCTCAACCATTAAACGTACCCATCTCGACACACAAAGAAGACTGGTATTTACTATTTCAATTTTCGTCGTGGTTCAACTTACAGAGAGTTGTTTCTCATATGCTACGTTTAATTCGTAAATTTAGAAAGCTAGACATTTGTTGTTCTGGATCTCTCACTCCTTGAGAATTATAAATGCTTCTTTGATAGCAGGGAGGATACATTAAGTTCCCCGGTTTTTTGTGTGAATGGGATACCCAAGATAGCAGGCAAAACTGGATAAAAAAGGTGCGGCCGTGTAGGAATGCTTTAGAGCCTGGAAGCCAAAATGAAGTAAGGAAGTCTTTGGTTGATTCAAGAAAAGTCCTCCTGCCTCCATTTCGTATCAAGCTTGGTTTGATGAAGCAATTTGTAAAGTCTCTGTCAAAAGAAGGAGAATGTTTTGAATACGCGAATGAAAAGTTCTAAGGACTGTCAGAAACGAAACTGAAAGATATTTTTGTCGGTACAGATATTCGGAAACTTGTGAAAGATGTATTCTTCCGGAAAAAAAATGATATTTTGGAAAAAGAGGCTTGAAAAGATAAGTTGTAACAAAATTTATTGGAAACAATAAGGACCCCAACTTCAAGTGTAGTGTGGAGACTTTGTTCATGAAATTCAAGGAATTAGGTTGTTCGATGAACTTGAACGTGCACTTCCTGAATTCCCATTCGGACTACTTTCCCGAAAATTTGATGTTGTGAGTGAAGAGCAGGGGGAAAGATTCTATAAAGACATCAAGAATATGGGACACAGATAGCAGGGTAGATGGGATAAAAACAATATGGCGGACTACTGTTGGATGCTGTACAAAGAGCAGAAAGCTGTATACAAGAGAAAAGGTTTGAAAATGAGTTTTGAAGGCTAAGGAAAAATGCATTAAAAGGACTTGTAAATGCAAGTAAGTGTTTAGAATGGGTTTCCATCAAAAATTGTCTAAATAAAACCATTATTTAATTTTTTCAAAAATAAATAAGTTTTAACAGGTAAGCGTTTTAATAATTGCTTTTCTCATATTTTCACATCCACTATGTGAAAAATACTTAGGTGGTAGAGAAAAATGGAGGTGTTATTTGAAATCATCTCACCAAAAAGCATAAGAATAATTCATTACAATGCAGACAATTTTCAATAACCCAGATTTTGCAGGCCTGTGTTATAATTTATTTCTATCACCACAAACACCTACACGCAGGCTCTAAACTATTTAAATCCATTATATCCCAAGTCTATTGGACCATCTCGGCTAGGAGAACTATCAGATCTCGCATTTTTAAATGCATAAGATGTTTCCGATGCAAGCTAACCAGCACAGCCCCCTTTATAGGAGGTATACCTGAAGCTAGTCTCACCGACTCACGACATTTTTTTAAAGACAGCAGTGGACTAAGCAGGCACTTTTACAATTAAGTTGCACACATTGCGGTGATCACAACTGATAAAGGCATATCTGTGTGTATTTATTTGTTTTACCACCAAAGTTGTACATCTTGAAGTTTCAACAGATCTCTCCACAAACACTTTCATTGCTGCACTAATTCACTTCGTTCCCAATAGTGGATTATGTTCAGACATTTATCCTGACTATGGCACCAACTTCGAGGGAGAATCTATTCAATTTAAGAAAATAAGGACAGTATTTCTTAAATAAAAGAAGACCCAAGATCAAATTGACCAATTTGCCGCAAAGACTGAAATCAAGTTTCACTTCCTACCAAGGTGGGCTCTGGGAAAGAGCTGTTAAGAGTGATAAACACCACATAACCAGAGTTATTGGCAGCCAAATATTGACATTGGAAGAATTTATTACACTCACCACCAAAGTTGAAGCTATGCTCAACTCCCGCCACCCTTGTCTTTAGTTCCGTCAGAGATTGATGCACTCACCTCGGGACATTTTCTCATTCAAAACTCTCTCATGACTCTCCCTTAGTCGCAACTCAAAAAATTGCTGCTCATTCGTTTCAAGATATGACAGATAATTCAGGCTCTTTTACAATGATATTGGTCAAGATGGCACTGAAAGTATCTCCATAATTTTCAACAATGAATCAAGTGGGAATACTCAAAATAATAACCTAAATAATTGAGATTCAGCACCCCCACCCTCACCCCGTTTTCTTGGTCTCTTGGGCGAATAGTTTCAACTTCTCCTGGTCCTGATAATCCCCCCTACTCGGACTGCTATAAAAGTTTATTTATTTTTATATTTATTATTTATTACTGTGGAGAAGGCAAAATGATAACGTGGATAGAAATAAAGTTTGTAAAGCAATGGAGATGGCTGATGTGAAAATAGGAGTTGTAATGAAAGTGAAAAGCATGGATGAGGGAGGATAACAGGAGCTGTGTTAAGATGGTGAGTGGGGGGAATAATTGGTTTCAAATAAAAAATTGATTGAAGTAGGGTAGTGCCCTATCACAACTACTATTTGTAATGGTAATAAAAATGGTCGTGAATAAAATGGCAGGAAAACTTAGGGAGAAAATAATGAACGAAATGGTGTTTGCTGATTACTTATGGTATGGAATGATAAAGAAGAGGAAGTACGGAAATGGAATAAGGAAATGAAAGCGTGTGGAATGAAATTTAGCATGAAGAAATATTAAGTGATGGTAATGACCAGGAAGTGGATAAGGCCTAGTAAAGCTTTAAGGTTAGATTAAGTAGAGCTGTGAAAAATACAGAGCGTAAAATTTATTGGAAGCGTGATTTATGTGAAAGATGAAAGTAGAGAAGACATAATGCAAAGAGGACAGCAGAAAGATTGGTTCTATAGGTGTGTAAGAGACCTGCTATGGAGAAGAGAAATGCCCTTGAAGTGTAAGGAAGTGTTATACAGGGCGTACTTTGCACCAATTTCTTACATGCAGCAGAAACATGAATGTAAGAAAGACTAGGAAAGTGTAGGTCGTAGGAATGGATTTTGTGATGAACACTTAGAAGGTCACGAGGAGAAACAAGATTAGTAATTAAGTTGATTGAGAAATAGGAAGGTACAGAGAGTACATGAGATACTAGAGGAAGAAAGACTGAGTTGGAATGGGCATGCAATGAGGATGGAGAAGAAGAGGATGCCAAATAAATTGCTATAAATGAAGTATGTAAGAAAAATACTACAAGGGAGGCCCAGAAAGAAATTGGATGAGCAAATAACAGCAAGTGTAAAAGTGAGAGGAGAATAATGTAAGAAATTAAATGAGGAAGGATCAAGGATGACTGAGGTATTTTAATAAACTGATATAGCCCTGGGCTGGAAACAGTTCATGATGACGATACTTGAGATTAGTATTTTCTTTCTTAAAGATATACTTATTTATGTTAATAGGTTGATGCACTCACTGAAATGTCAAAGAGTGTTCTTTGAAGCTAACATTTATGATGGTTCATGGTGGACAACATACCTTTCCGGCAAATAGGATGATAATGTAGATAAGAGGATAATAGACATGTCTTGACATGTTTACAACATAAGAAAGAGCGAGAGAGAGAGAAAGAAAGAATAAAAACCAAAAACCATTCTAGCTAGAGAAGAGGGGTGCTCGAAACTTGTCTGGGTAAGGTATTGTCGAGGCATCAGGGCCAGTGTCTTGACGCTCATTGTTTGTAAGGCTTATGACGGGGTGGGGAATCCCCATCTTAGATCCTCATAAGCTTTAAGGTATAGAAAGCGACTAAATTATTATTGGCTTTAAAACCCACCTTGGTGACGTAGTTGGCTAACGCGCTAGTCGTGTTGAGCTCGACTGCTGAGGACGGGGAGTTCCAGGTCCGAATCTCGGTCGGGTGAACTGGGGGAGGTTTTTTCCTAAATGGTTTTCCACTCTCCCTCCACGCAAATTCGGGTTCACTTCCTTTAATTCAACCTTCCCAATTCCTAATCCATTAGCGTAATTAGTACTTAAAGCGTATAANCAATTCCTAATCCATTAGCGTAATTAGTACTTAAAGCGTATAACCCGAACGGGTAGTAAGACGCGGTGCTAAATAATAAATAATAATATTGGCTTTAAAGTTTGGGAGGGGGAATGGGGTCGTAGCTTTGGAGAAGAATAGGGAGGGGTGGGTTAGGGTGGCAGCTTCCATATGGTCAAGGATGGACCAGATAAAGTTGACACTCATTGATAATTGGTTTTCCTACTGCCAGGGTGATTATTAACGCTAGCTGGGTAACATCCCGTAAGGGCAGTTAATTAATGAATTGCTTTTAGGTTGGCAGAACTCATACTTTAGGGTAATTAGTGGTCGTGAACCTTTTAGCACTAGTTATTGCCACGTGGACCACGATAGCATTGACCATTGTTATGGTAACCATGATATAAACAATCATGTGCATAGCAATTTTTCTGAGTGATAACCGGCTATTATTATAATTATCTTGATGCAACTATACAACTTTAATAGCTTGCAAGCGCGTAGACAGGTGGGGGTCCGTACCCGCCTGAGATTAACGCCCTCTTAAAGGGAGTCCACAAATACATATAAAAACCTAAGGTTATGTGTTTTATTCTTACTACAGTTTGAATTGTATATGTCGTCAGTCAAGTACTAGTTAATGAATATTTTAATATCCACCTTCAAGATATACCTTGTACAACTTTCGATTGTAAAATTAGCTCAATCAACATTTAAAATACTATACTTCTTTTCTGATACTTTCACATGGTATTGGAAACTCACCCTAAGAAAATAGAAGCTCAAATAACAGAACAACAGTCAGAAGTGGAATTTGTAGCCTATGTATCTTGTGTACCTGCTTACTCAAAATAGTATTTACTTACTATGAATAGTTTGAAAGAAAGGGCAGGGTTGGAGGGAGGGAACGAGGTCCAGAACCCTTAGCCCTAGAAAAATGAGCTTTCTATGCCCTTGATAGCCTGGCTATTTAATCTATGAAATATATTTAAACCCACATTGCCTTCAAAATAATTGTTCCTGATCAGCCTCTATATCTCACTGTGGAGGATCAATGCTATTCTTATATTAAAAGTGCACCTTCACATGGCGTGTGGAGGGTCAATGATATTCTTATAGGATAAGTGCACCTTCACATGGCGTGTAGAGGTGCAATGTTAACCTCAAGAGAGAATGTCATTTAAAACATTCCTTATTTATTTATTTTACAAACTTTCAGTATTTAAATTTAATATTTTTCTTAGCTCGTCATAGATGGTAACGAGTGATACACTATAGTCAAGCGCTAGGAAGAACACATTCTGTAAAGCCTGTATTTGATTTTTTTATTTGTTGTTATTGCAACTCTGGTCTGTATTATTGTTGTAGAATAAAGGTGTTGGTGTTATCAGTGCAGCAGCAACAGCAATGGGTCTTCTTTCTAACGCTGGCCCTCCTGACTGGCATCCAGCGACTAGCGCAATCAAGATGGTGTGCAGAGAGGCCGCCAAATACTGCAAGGTGAGCTGCAATCAATTAGGACCACATTAGTCATTGAAATACGTAAACTCACATTTTAAAACACAATCATGACGAAGTATTGGGATCGTCAAAAAATGTGAGTTCGATATTTTGATGAACGTCAACGTTTCATAACCCCATGACCCCGAAAAAGTTTTTTTTTTTCAATTCCGTAAATCTGTCTGTTACTGGGACTAGACAAAATCATTTAAGGCAAATAACTGAGATAATCTGTGCATTATAAAAAAAATCTAATATCACAAAGACTGATGCGATGAGCGAGTCTGAATGTGTGTCGACCTCATATCATAAGATAGAGCTAGCTTCAATTTGGAATATTCAGTCATATATGCATTTATAAAGACCCCAGTGATTTTAGCTTTTTAATACTTTTTAAAGATAGTCATTTAGTAACCAGAGGATTAAACCATTGTGGCCATTTCTATCACTTAGGAAAGTATCCCAATATCTCCCTCACTTATCAATATTAACCTGATATTACTATAGCTGGCATACAATGTATATTGTAAAATCAAGTTTAAGGTCACCAAAAAGTTGAATAAACTTTTGTTTGTATGTGCAGGATTTAGATGTAGAACTAGGCAAGCTTGCTGTTTACCACAGCTTGAACAAGAATGGTGTGGCCATGCACGTTATTGGTATGAAAACGATGGATCTTTTAAACAGTAATCTCAACATTGTCCACAACGGACTAACAACCCAAGAGAAACGAGTCCTGGAACATATAAAGGAAAAGTAAGTACCTCACTAAACCATACTTTGCCGATATCGTGTTTTACAACTCTCACAATGACTGGAATTAAATGGCATTCCAAGGATTGTAACATATAATTTTAAAATAAAGATTAAGTTAGAGTAATGTTTAATTTCGTGATCTTGTTGTAACTTATGCAAGTATTGTCAATATAGATGATATATGTTTGTAGGTTCTTCTCCCGTCTAAGAGAAGGCCACTGGGAGGGAGTGGAGTTGAAGAGATTTAACGAGATTACTGTTGCGGAGAACAGCTAACAACATTCTAATACAATACTGTTGAGCGGAGTCAGACTGGAAACCGAAATAAAAATACTTAATCCTCTTATTCACTCTCATTAGTCTCATTTGTCTCATTTTTATCAAATATGTAACAATAAATGTTGTATTCTGAGAAAATTAATAGGTAGGCTGTATGTACTCTAAAAGTTTCAGCATGAATTCGGAAAGCAAAGAACCTTGACTATCGTTTGTCAAGTATGTCAATAAATTTGTATTTGATAAATATTTGAACATGGGTGCTTCTAAAACAGTGTATTTCAAATGGTTATGGTTTCCTCTCATCTGCAACAAAAAAAGGGGGAATTTCCAATGATTGTCATACACTCAAATTGTAATAGAATATCAAAACACAACAGACTACAAATCATAGAATAATAATCCTTTGAGTCCCAAAAGATCCTGGATGGGCTAAATCGTCATTGGGGAAAAAATAGGCTGCCATATTGGATTTTTAACTTTTTCGAGGCTGAACAAAACATGATAGAATGATAAGATTCGCATAAAAACACTAATTGCATAATTGATGACACGAATAAGGTATATTATGTGTTCATGGCACTTTTTTTTATCACACCATACGGGATGCTTACTATTTTATGGTACCGAGAAGAAGACACATTTTTTGTTAAAAAGCTATTTTCTATTATTAAGTGAGATAGGACCATCCAACGTTTAAAACAAAAGTTTTGGAGGGATAAAAATCATATATAAATCATCCTTAGTACATTTGTGTAGTTGGACATGAGAACAAAAAATGGATACAGCAAAATGGAACATACCACGCACGTGAGGCAGCCTTATAAACGTGGCCTGTCCCCAGCGCTCTGTTTGTTTGCTGTACAGTGAACACGTGCAAGTATGGATGCGTCACTTAGAGTCAGGTGATGCATTTTTGTTTTCTGTATATTGCATTCAGTTTTCTGACTGTCCTTTGATTGAAAGCTTACTACAATGTTCTATTTTCGTTATAGATGTCGGGGATTTTCTCCACAGAGTAGTTTGGACAACATTAGCTACTTTCTTTAGAAATTTGTTGCTACTACGTTGATTTTCAAACTAAAAATTATAGTAGTATCATTTTATTCGGTGGAAACAATTCTCGCCCCAGTACAAAATACATTGAATAACAGCTACATCACAAAACGCATTCCTTTCAGATTCCTCAAACAAGTTCGATTCATAGAGCCGTAAATCTATTACGTGAGGACTTACAATCAGTTGTGGTTGGAGAGGAGACACAGACTTAATTGTGTTACTGATTGGTGTTCTTGCAAGACCTCAGATGTTGACTTGATTGTTTCAGATTCACAAACACACCAAAGAAAAACACTCAGTAGTCAAAACCTTTGGTAGGCTCTAGGAGATATCGCGTGAAGAAATATAAAATTTCCAGTGACAACTGGATGTGATACAAATACCTCAATGTTCAGGAAAAGAAAACGGACTGCTTTCAATCTTTTGAAGAAAGAGAAGAAACTCAGAGAAGAATTGCTTATTTTCAACATAAGAACAACCTCTATCAATAATATTGCTTTGGCAGGAGAACATTTTATTATTCGAATACTTGAAGGTAACGTCAACGATAGCCTAGACAAGTCAAGATAAAAACTTTACTTCGGCACAATATCAAAGCAGCCGATAAGGTAGGCCAAGGCAGCACAGCTTTCCACCAGGTTCATACTACATGGGGTTGGTAAAATAAAGATTATTCTTTTCAGTACCATCCACATTATCACTTGCCCCAGAGTGTCTGCTTCGACATATATTTTGTAATTGCAAATCCAACTGTGAACGTAATTAAGAATGTCGTCGTGATGGCCTCCCCTTCACCAGTATGTGTACCATTTGTGGTAGAGAAGTGCCGGGCTCGAAGAGCGCCATCAAGATGTAGATTTAAAAAAATATAAAATGTAAGATTGCGAAATTTATTCGAACTCGCAGTTAAAAAGACGTATACAATTCTCCTTTAAGAATAAAAATGGTGACTTGATGAAACTTCCATCATCCGAACACAAAATATGTGTATAGATTTGGCTTGGGTGACAGTGATAGTAAATTCTACTATGAATATGTGACAGACGAAGGACAAACATTCCAAGCGAGGTGGAGATAGCCAAGCGGAAGTAATTAGGGGCTGTAACTTGACTGTCTGCTTAGGAATGTGGTCTATTTGTTTTGGCACCTGCAAAGAGGGGTAGCAAGTAAGACAAGCTGCCAGTGAACAGTTAGTGTGTGGTACGCCCAGTGTTTTGTGCCAAGAGAGGGCAGCAGGGGCGGAAGTAAAACGGCCGAACACGAAAGAAGCCGTGCAGAGAACGGCCCGAACGGGGAACGGAACGTAATTCAAATTTATCTGAGAAGCGTGTGACAGTATAAATTTGAAATGTGAAATTTGCTCGTTGCCGTGACACTGTAATGACATTTATTTGAT
>CABEEJ010010287.1:0-14799 GCA_901482245.1 Timema douglasi
ATCCGAACCACGGTGGAGGCCTGGCATTCCCCACATTCACAAGATGTCTTGTCAGAGGTGAAGGAAGGGGTTTGGTAATCATATAAATCTGTGCCGGGACCGAGGATTGAGGCCCGGACCGCTAGCACAGAAGTCCGACACCTTACCCCTAGACCGCCAGGTCACCTCTATAATTGTGGACAAGAGACATTTTTCCTCTCAAACAAGAGACCCCCCTCTCGTTTTTTTAAAAATAATAGCAGAGGGAACGGGTAATGAGAGAGTGAGGAACGGTAAGAGATGTAATAACCCGGGGAACGGCAACACATGTTCCCGCTCCTTTCTTCCTTTAACGTCACAACTAAAAGGCCGTAGTTCTTTTTACAAGTGCGGCGGTGATAAATAGAAAGGAAGGGTGGGCCGGTCATGGCATTTTTCACTTCCGCGATTATTTAGGGCATGTTTCCTGTTACAGATAACTTTTTTAATTTCTTCTACTTAAAAAAAATATAATTAAAATACACGTTTTGTTTTAAAGTGGATTATGTTTCCGTTTTTTCTTTCATAACGGTATATTTATTGCACTATACTTTGTTAAATGACGCACAGACTTTGACGACAACCTGGATAGATCCTTTTTCATAAATTATATTATAACTTGTGATCGAGCCAAATTTTCAAAAATCATTTATCAATAATTTACTTCTTAGTAGGCTTCCTAAGAAAAAAAAAAATTGTTAGTGTGATAAAATAGTTTTCAGAATTTTTTTTTAAATTATACTTAAAAATTTGAAAAAAAAGTATTATTTAACTAAATATCCTTAAATTTATTTTATATAATAAATTCGAAAACCAATTCTTACTCAACATGTAAAATATCTCCCAGATATCCATCATCTATATATTAATATAAAGGATATAATATAAATATAAAGAATTTTTTTTCTTCTGCCTGTATGAAGAAATGAAAAGCATTTTTCGTGGTTGCTACGCAATGCATGACGTTACTACCACGGACAACCTCAAGTACTCCTGATAGTTTTGAATAAAAACGTTACAGCAATTTTAGAAAAATTTCAAACAATAATTAGTCACCAGTAAGCTACACACTGATTTTTTATCAAATAAAAAAACTATAAATTATTATTGACATATCAAATACTGAAATCCATTCCAAACAAAATTGTTATTGCCTTCTTTTTTTTAGAAAATGTCTAGGTTAAAAAAAATCAACACGCTACCTACCCTTAATTTGAGAGCTAGAATCCAAATTTTAAAATCTATTTGAGATATAACATATACATACAGTATCAAGTTTGAACAAAAGTTCATAAAACCATCTCTGCCACAGCCTCAGGGGTAGGCAGACATAATATGGGGACAGAAAAACTCATTTTTCTGGATCCGGACTCGTCGTAGGCACATGCAATGTCCATATTTATTAAAATCCTAACCTTTAAAATTGGCACGCTTACAATACTTTCTCTTACCCTCTAGAGTTGATTTAAGTACTCAAGAGTTTACACATAAAATTCCATAAACACACCCGACGAATCTTTTTATTTTTTTTAAATCAACAAAACTATTTTGTAAAAGAGAAACAAACAATAAAACTGTTCATGTCTTAAGAAAAAGCGCGAGTCGTATTTTGAAAAGAAATAAAAAATTGAAAGGAAATAAAAAAAAAGAAAAATAATCTTTTGTTATTTTGTTCAGAACTGGTTCGATACTCTCTATCTTGTTCGATCAGTTTTGTATTTTTTAAGGGCTTTTGGGGGTGAATAACGGTTGAAAAGAGGAAGTATGTATAGAGAGAGTTTGAAAATGAAGGGTATTATTGTAAGCAGAGAGAAATAAGTGAGATGGATTGGAAATAAAGTACAGTTCTGTAAGATAAAATATAAGCACTGTCGCTTCTCCGCCAAACCAGTGGCCCTACGTGTCAGGATGGCTTAGTGGGATGGGTAGGCAGCAGAAATAATTGTGAGGTTCGGGTGACCTGGTGGTCTCGGGGTAAGGTGTCGGACTTCTGTACTGGGGGTCCGGAGTTCAATCCTTGGTCCCGGCACAGCTTTATCAGATTGCCAAACCCTTCTTTCACCTCTGACAATACGTGTATAAATCACAACTTGTGAATGTGTGGAATGCCACCGTGGTTCGGATCCTACGTTAAACTGTAGGTCCTCCATTTCATCTCACAATCACCTACCATTACACATTAGCGTAAGTGCATATAACCCGAACGGGTAGTAAGACGCGGTGCTAATAATAATAATAATAATAATAATAATAATTTCAATTTTCTTTTTTATAGTGCTGGCCAACAGTCGTAAGACCTATAACAGGCCAGCACTGAAAGTACACAAGTACATACCTTACAATACATATATTTACACAAGAAAAAATGATAGACAAAAAATGGCTAAATAATGTTATATACGGATGAATAGTTACGAGATAAAAAGTAGTTAATAATAAGAATAAAAAAAGTAACATTAAAAACAAATAACTAAATAGTAAGCAGTAACATTATGCAAAAAATAGATGAGAATATTGTAACTTTAAATAATATAGGCAGAACCTCTACATGATAAATTATTGATATGGGATATCCTTAAATAACTCTCTGAGTTTAGCTTTCCTTTTAGTGATAAAAGTCAAATTCGACAAATCTAGAATTGGCGATATGGATACAACGACCTATAGTCCTCATCTTATAAGAGCTATCGAGATAAAATAATTTAGGATTACGAGAAGCCCGAGAAGGGATATGAACGCCTACATAATCAAGGGCAAATTTGCAAGAAATTTTTGTTATTGAAAATATTAAAAACAAAAAGGGCATCACAATAAAGTGTCTACATGAGGAGATAGTTTGGAGCCCTAAGAGGTCATAATCATAATAAAACCGGTTACTAAAGTATTTATCATAGCACTCAGAAACAAATTTTCTTTTAACGTTTTCCAACCTAAGAGAGTCAGTTAAGGTAATGGAATTCCAAGCAACAGTAGCATATTTTAACTTAGACCTAACCAGGGCGTAGTACAGACATAAAAAACAGTCAACTTTCTTAAATGATATAGTAATAAATTTAATAAGCCCAAGTAATTTCAAATGACTGGGAAATAACATGGTCAACATGCTAGTGGAAATAAAGTTTGTTATCCAGGAGGACACCAAGATCATTAATACAAAGTGTACGAACTATGTTATCACTGCCCAATATATAAGTAATAAAGAAAGGATTAGTTTTCCTAGTAAAAGATATAGATTTGGTCCTAGATTTATTGATATACATTCCATTTTCCAAAGACCATTGTAAAATACCATTTACATCATTTTGTAAATCTATACAATCTGTTATTTATTTGATAGTTTTAAATAATTTTACATCATCAGCAAAGAGTAAATAACTAGATGAGTTCAAATATTTACCGATGTCATCAATAAACACATTAAAGAGAAGAGGACCTAAATTAGAACTCTGTGGTATGCCACAGGGGGCTAAAAATGTATTTGAGGTGTGAGAATCAATTCTAATAGTGAATGATCTTTCATGCAAATAACTGCTGAACCAATTAACATAAGAGTGAGAAAGTCCAAAATTACCAAGTTTAGAGAGAACAATACTATAATAACATAAGTCAAATGCCTTACTTTGGTCGAAATAAATAGCATCAACCTGACCTTGGGCAGAGACTTGAGGGGCAACATGCCCAAGAAATTCTACTAAATTAGTGAAAGTAGATTTATTTTTTATAAAGCCATGTTGATTATCTGCAAGTTTATTTTTAAGGTGGTGGAAAGTATGCTCATATATGATTTTCTCGAATACTTTGGAGAAAGTGTTTAAAAGGGAAATTGGTCTGTAATTACAAACATAATAATAATATTAGTGGGGTTCGTTT
Source organism: Timema douglasi (assembly GCA_901482245.1). Classification (NCBI taxonomy): domain Eukaryota; kingdom Metazoa; phylum Arthropoda; class Insecta; order Phasmatodea; family Timematidae; genus Timema; species Timema douglasi. The sequence continues at coordinate 3,889 of CABEEJ010010287.1, forward strand.
TTATCTTGTTTATTGAAATAAATTAATTATCATGTGATTATATATATGTGTGTGTGTGTGTGTGTGTGTGATGTAGGTTTTGGAACTAATTGAAAGAGTTTAGAAAATAGTCCTTGTTCTATCGTTATCCCTACTAAGGAGGTCCGAGCCCTGAAATATATTTAGTGTTATGACTAACTGGTGTCGAACACCTGACCACCCGGTGCTGCGCGGTTATTGTCTAATTCAGACTTTCAATATGGGTTGGGGAGTCCTCCTCAGTACTGAACAGGAACTTAAGATATAGGATATCTTCCCCACGAGTGTCTGTAACTTGGAAGTCGAGTATGTAGAGCAATTCGAAATAGCCCCTTAACAATTGGTGCCCTTCCCAGCCCCCTCTCCTGAAAAGGTCTAAAAACTCACCGTTATTTACCGAAGGAGTGTTTCCCCCGAGTTAATGATTTTGACATTTCTCTATGTTATGCTAATAGGCAAAACAATCTCTGTTTTTTAAAACATGGCCTGGTGCGCGTGCGTAACTTCTGATTTAGAATAATTGACGGTACGATTTATCAAGCCTACGTCATCCCTAAATGCTCTTGATTACCAAAGGCTGCAAGCTACGACAAGCACATTAAGTGATTTAGAGAAGCGCCATGTTGGGTTTTTTTTTTATAGAATTCAAAGAATTACTTTAAATATTTAAGTTTCCGAGTTTGAAAATTTTCTTTTAATTGTTTTAATGAACGTTTTGAGTTATTCGACTAATTTTTCTTGAGTGAGCTTCAGGTAGAATTTTTATTTTTTTCTAAAATACTATTTATAAAAAAGTTCCCTGAAATTCTTCGAAACACACACAAAAGTTATTTTATAATACTAAGTGTGTGTATGTGTATAAGAAGATTTATGATTTTATTGTTATAGTTGGCATTTGTATTTATATTTTTAAAATTATAATTAAATCACGGGAAACTTGTCCCTTTTCGAACAGTTGAAAAGTATATAAAAAAATAGATCTAGATTCATAAACCTCTTTGGATATTCTTAGGTGAAACTTTGTCGAGGTTAACCGATGTTAAATTTTAGTGAGGCAGGGATCAAGTACGGAGTTGTTTTTTTTTAGTTGTATGCACAGTTTCTTGCCTACCCTTAAGGGAACGGCGTGGTTAGGTAGGTTTGCATGAATTTAATTGTTATCAATATTGAGATAAAAAAAATGTATTTTCTAAAATGTTCTTTCTAACATAATCCTTACTTTGCCTATAGCGTACGTTTCAGTACTTTATGAGCAATGCACCCATATTAATATTGAGAGAAGATATAGAAAAATCAAAGTCGATAGAAATCACATGTGTAAAAAACTCCCAAGGCCCAACAGATGAAATTTGAACACCAATATCCCCGTTAACAGCAAATAATCCCGAACAAATTCAACTATTTTAGGCCGCCAGGCCAATGTCACGAATTTAAACATAAATTTAAAAATTATATTTTAGCTTGGGACTTCTTTTTAAAAAAAATTCAATTAATAATTTACCATCTATTGTATTTTCTATCCAATACATCCTAATAAAGGTATATGCTTTATTAAACTGGGACATAGTTTGTTTTTTAACTAATACCTTTAATAATAAGGTTCTTTTTAGCATCGCAACTTACTACCCATTCGGGAAACACTCATAATAAGGTGTATTAACTGCTTAATTTAAGGGGTATGGATGAGAAGGGTGGTTTTAGAGTAAGTGAATCGAAGTAAGTGTCAAGAAAGGGTGAGGGAACCCACAATAATAATCAAACATTGAACCCTGATCTCCATAAACGACTACTACAACGCGAATCTAGCGCCTTAGACAGGAACACAGCTGTGCGATTCAGAATCATGTACCAAGCACCTAGTGGCTAGGATAGTAAGTTGCTATAAACCAGATGGTCTCTTCTTCTCTGATGAACGTGAAGGTGATATAATTGAAAATCGCACTTATAGTTCCATTAATGATGATCCTCAACCCCCTAAAGGACCACATTCTCCCCTACTTTCACCTACCCCCTAACCCCAATTTCAATATAAGTTAAATTATCATTATTATTATTATTATTATTATTATTATTTAGCACCGCGTCTTACAACCCATTCGGGTTATACGCTTTAAGTACTAACTACGCTAATGGATTAGGAATTGAAAAGGTTGAGTTAGAGGAAGTGAACCCGCATTTGCGTGCCAGCTACGCCACAAAGGCGGGTGATATAAGTTTAACTCCCGGAATAATAACAACTCCATAGCAACTCCGGGCACGGAGCAGTAACATCTCAACAACTCCGGGGGCCAGAGGGGAAGACGAAATGGGGTTCAATCTGGTTCAAGTCAGTGAAGTTGGTACGAGATGAAGGAACTCGGCTAATGGGTGCGGTGACTGTGAATCTGTGGGTTGCTCGCTCTCTCTCTTTCCCATATGGGTCATAAGAGAAGAGGGACGACCAATAGAATACACCAGGAAGTGTGTACAGTCCACGTTTCATAGGAAGACCTTTATGTGATAACTAGAAAAGTTTTAGTTTAGCACCGCGCTTTACTAACCGTTCGGGTTGTACGCACTTACGCTAATGTGTAATGGTAAGGTGATTGTGAGATGAAATGGAGGACCTACAGTTTAACGTGGAATCCGAACCACATTCACAAGTTACTAACCGTTCGGGTTGTACGCACTTACGCTAATGTGTAATGGTAAGGTGATTGTGAGATGAAATGAAGGACCTACAGTTCAACGTGGAATCCGAACCACATTCACAAGTTGTTATTAATACACGTCTTGTCAGAGGTGAAAGAAGGGTTTGGCTATCAGATAAATCTGTGCCTGGACCGAGGATTGAACCCCGGACCCCGAGCACAGAAGTCCGACACCTTACTCCTAGACCATCTTGTTACCGGCCTTATGTTCTAATTACGCTAATTGTTTTAGGGATTAGGACGGTTATATTTAGAGGAAGGGTACCAATATTTGCGTGGAGGCAAAGAAAGAGTAGAAAATTATTTTGTAAAAACCACTCTTAGTATACCCGACCGAGATTTCGAATCTCAACCTCCCCGTCACTGTCAAAATATAATAGATTTGCCGAGATCGTACCTACGCAAAATGATCAAGAACACAGGATGAGAAGGGTTAATCCAAAGCAATGTACCAATATTCCCTTAGTGAGAGAATTAAGAACAAAATCCAGTACACCCAGTTGTGAATCAGTCCGTAGGTTGCGAGCTACAACACCAACCTGCCGGGTAATATTACGTATAACTTCATGGCGTCATCCTGCAAGAGAGCTATACCAACTGGTCAGCCGCCACCATTAGAGATGTTAGTGCTAACATTTGCGGAGAGAGGGTGCCATGTGGTCAGCACAACGAAACCTTCGACCGTTAATCTCAGTTTTCTAGACCGGAACCGCTATTTCTTTATTCAAGTAGCCCCTCATTTGTCCTCACCAAGCTGAGTCGACCCCGTTCACGACCTAATACTTTACACAAAAAAAATCTAGAAATGGCTGGGATCGAGCCCGGGACTTACAGATCAATAGCCTGAAACTCTGACCACTATAACACAGAGTAATATTAAAATCACTAAAATAAATAAATATAAAATCACTAAAAAATAATACCAGTTTTGGTGGCCATTCTTGTAGTAGCCTATACTGCCGATTATGGGGAGATCGAGGTTCGAATCTCAGCCGTGTATACCGAGGGTATTATTCCTTAAATGTTACCCCCACGTAAATTCAGGTAAATTCCCTCAAAATAGTACCTTCCTTATCCCCATTCCATCAATTAAATAAGTATACAGAAAACCCGGGGGTTATTAGTAAGACGCGGTGCACATAAAAACCGGAACCTAAATTTACACCAAACTAGACAAATATCTTTTCGACGTCCTAAAAAATTTCTTTTTTTTTACTTTTGTAAAAGGCGAATTATTCTTGGGATGCACCCAATTCGATAAAAAAAAACGTGTTAAATATATTAAGTTCCCCGATTACTCGAGCGAGATAAGCCTTTGAAAAATATCCCGCAATTTCCTTNGAAGTAAGGGGTGGAGGGGGTGGGGGAGAAACGTTTCAGAGGGACATTTCGCGGGGAATTGAATTTCGTGACCTTACGATTGCTTGCGAAGAAATAGAATCCATTTACTCTTTCGGATCTGGAATTTACTTTAGAAGAAGTACCAGGAAACTTTTCTTTACAGGCTCACTGTTAAAACAAGTTTTAGAAATTCGTTTTTAAAAGGTGTTCCGCTATTTAATTTCAATCGTTTAAGGTGGGATGAAAAGGGATGAGGAAATGAGTCGGTGTTTTTGAAGTTTTTATGGCAAAACTTTTTTTTTTTTACAAAATAAATAAAATATTTCTCCAAAACAAACATAGTATTTTATTTTCTTCGTATTGTGACCTCAACATTTCTTGAATATTGGTCAAGGTTCCTGGAATTTGATGACAACTTTTTCTCTTGATTTATATAAAAATTTCTCATCTGATGATCACGATAAATAACTAAGAACTGTTGAGATTAATATTTGTAAAAAATTCAAGTCATCTGTTTGTACTGAAACTGGGGCAATATTTTGAATTATTTTGGCCAACAAAATGTTTAGTCATAAATCTACCGAAACACCTTTACTCACGTCACCCACACCTCCACCTTAAAGTGGGATATTAGCCTTAAGCAAGTCAGTGTAGTTACTCCAGAAAATATAACATTTTGATTAAACTCGGGTGTAAAATAATGTAACCAAAAAAATAATCTTATCGCGTTTTAATAGCAAACATTCGCGCTAACGTTTCGATTACACTTATATCTGGACATTATTTAGTAAACAAGAAGGCAATTCTCATTTCCTCGCGAAAATAACTTTAGGGTACTTTACAGAAGGGAAATTTTCCAATTTTCATAATTTCTTCGTAACTATTTGAGATACAAAATAACTTATCATTGTATTAATAATATTTATCATCACATCTTACTACCCGTTCGGGTTATACGCTTTAAAGTACTAATTACGCTAATGGATTAGGAATTGGGTAGGTTGAACAAGAGGAAGTGAACCCGCATTTGCGTGGAAGGAGAGTGGAAAACCATTTAGGAAAAACACCCCCAGTTCACCTGACCCAGATTCGAACCTCGATCTCCTCGTCCTCAGCAGTCGAGCTCAACACGACAAGCGCGTTTGACAACTACGCCACCGAGGCGGGTCTTATCATTGTAAAATTGTAGTACTATTAAACTAGGCCTCCACCGTGGTTCGGATTCCACGTTAAACTCTAGGTCCTTCATTTCATCTCGCAATCACCCAACCATTACACATTAGCGTAAGTGCGTATAACCCGAACGGGTAGTAAGACGTGGTGCTGATAATAGTAATAATAAGTACTATTAAAGATAGAAATCTTTTATCTGAAATATATTTTTATAAAACAATATATTTCTGAGATAGAAGCATATAAATTTACTTTATAATTCAGGCCTTTGAAAACCAATTTTATTCTTAAGCCCTTTGTTGTACCAAGATGTTTTTTCTCTATTTTTCAGTAACAGTGTTCCTAGTTCCTAGTTCCTAGTTCCATAGAGTAATAGTATATATTATTTCATTTATGATCTTTGTTGCTGTGTTTCTACAACAATGTATAGACCTATTATTTCGTTTGATAAATATTACGAGTTTTTATTAAATGTCTATTTTAAGAAAAAAATGTTACGGCGTACCGTACAGACTTTCTCTCTCTTTCTATAAACTCGTAAGATTTCTGGACGGAATAATGTAAGAAGGCAAGATTGCCGTCAAGATTCATCAAAATTTCTGTTTTAAATCTTATATTTTTATTTTTAAAGAATGTCCTCATTTGTATGTTTGGACCAATAAAAAAAGATTAATATTGGGTCCACAAGGGTCAACACTTGGTATTAAAATTTCTATTTCCGGTTAAAATTTTAACATTTTATTAGGTGTTGCACATCTTCAAGTCATCGCATTGATATTTAATTATTCATTTATACATGTTGACCAATAAAAAATGTAAATATTGACTATTGAGTTTAAAATGGAGATAGATCATTGATGTACAGACATTTTTAAGGAAAAATAACATACTTTTTTTAGATACCTACTTATATTTAATTACTCTATGGCATTGGATAATTATTGCGTTAAGACTTAAGTAGTATATGTTTACAACTAAAGCTCACAAAATTGTATTAATATATTTGCAAATATCTCAGAAACTATTGCTTTTATAAAAATATATGTTGAATAAAAGTTTTTTATTTCTAATAGTCCTACAATTTTGCAATGATAAGTTGTTTAGTATCTCAAATAGTTGTGGAGATACGGAAATTAACGCTTCTGTAAAGTACACTAAAAATTATTTTCATGGGAAAATGAAAATAGCCAGTTTATTTATAATCTTAATAAACGCCTAGATACGAATTTTAATCAAAATCGTTGGAGCATATTTTGAGAAAACCTATTTTTTCTCTTTTCGCCCCTTATAAACCTACTCTTAATTTTAAGTTTAAACAGACACACAGACAGACGGCATTGCAAAGACTATTTTTTAGGGTTCGGGGGTTCATAAGACGTCGACATCCATCAACATTTCAGGTTAGATTTTTTTACGGTCGCAATACTTAAACCTCAATGTCCAAAAAGTTAAAAAATATATATAATTGCGTATAGATTGAAAGTTATTGATTTTATAAAAATATGTTTTGAATAAAATATTTTTATTATAAATATATAAGCCATTTTGCCGAAATATTGAGATTAGCCATTTTGTTTGGAATATTTATTAATGTTTATAAATGAAATTTAATCAAAATCGTTAGAGCCGATTTTGAGAAAAATTGACTTTTTCTCTTTTTGCCCTTCAGTAAACTATCCTTAATTTTAGGGGTAGATATCCAATTCCAAAAACTCCTCAGGGCAACCCTATGAAAACCCTAGATATCAGGTTTTAGCTCAATCGGTAAAATAGTTTAGGCTCTAGTTGCAGGTACAGACAGATAGACATAAATTCAAAAACCACTTTTTTGGATTCAGGGAGTCATGAAACGTCGAGATTCATCAAAATCTCGAGTTCGATTTTTTTGGCGATCACCATACTTTCTCTACCTGTAAGATGGAGAGAAAGTTTGTGTGGTGCACCGTACCATTTAGTTTTTATCGCCACGTCTTACTACCTGTTCAAGTTATACACATATAATATAATTACTCTAATGGGGTAGGGATGAAGCAAGAAGAATTTTAGACGTAATATAATCGCATTTTCGTGTAAGGAGAGTGTAAAACCATTTAGGAAAAACCACCCTCAGTAGACCGGACTGGGATTCGAACCCAGATCTCCCCGTCGTCGGCAGTATAGTCGACTGTGGGAGTGAAGCGTTAGACCATGCGGCCACCGAAGTGAGTCTGATATAGTTAACGTGTCCCTATTATCTCATAAATTTGTAGCTTATTTACTTATATATAATCAAAATAACTTAAATGTATTTTCTTTAAGCTTCCCAAAATAAGGAAAAGATAATAAAATTTAAAAAAAAAAAAGCTTTGCAAAATGTTTTTAATTAAATAAAAGATTAAGACTTCATAGCATTCATAAAGTTTCAGTGATTCACAAACTATTTACTTAGCCAAGTCCAATTAAAATCTCATGCACTACTAGATTCCATATATTTAGTGTTTTATGACTTGGCGTACATTCCTCATAAATATAATTACATCTCAACATTAACTTACTTCACAAAGTTGTATTTAAGAGCTCGCCAAAAATAACAACCTCTGCGTCCGAACCATATACAGGGTGCTGCTATTAATTTTCATGTTAGTCCTGATAAATATTAAACACACAGAGAGATTAAGATTTCATCAAAAATAGTCCAAAAGAGAATAATATGTATTGTACTGAGTAGATTGGTTTATTAAAATATCAATTAAAACTAGCAGTAAAGTCTTCAAAACTATATTATTATATACAGTAGGTCATTGTTAATACGGATGTCAAATCCGGATCGACGATAATCCGGATCACCAAGAAAAAATATTATTTATAAATATAACCACGCTGATATCAATATCAGACACATAGCTAGCAAAAAAAACGCACCTCAACCACTGTTAAAAAATAATTAAAGACTTTTTTCATGGTTGTATTTTTTCCTTTAAATTCCTTCAAAATTTGTGATATTTAGCAACAACAAAAAACAATGTGTAGGTTCGTTGTTTAAATAAGGTGAAAATATTTCTACCTTAACATTGAACTTTCTTAAGTATCTTCATTGGGGTAAAAAAAGCTTGGGCGGCCCCGCAACATATATTTTCGGGCCTCCTTTTCCAAGTAATCTAATACCTAAATAAATGCTATAAGAAATAATTAGCATTCCTAAATAATTACTAATTTAGTAATCACAATTTAAAATGACTGTTTTAGACTCGGTTTTGTGTTGGGAACGTCATCAGTCAGGCATGACTGCATGAAGATAAGAAAAAATCTGCGCTATTTAAAACCGAATAAAAATAATTTAAATAATGATTTAGCTTTGTTATAATCTACAACACTTTATGATAAACATATTAAACTATCTAAATTATTGTCAATAATCAAGACATAAATTATATGATTACTATAATTTCCACCAAATTTATATTAATTTAAAGTTCCCTTTCGCGGGCTCCCTTATTCCACTGCCCCCCCCCCCTTACCTGCCACCCATCGCAGACCCTGCGGGCTTGGGTGTTAAAGGGTGTTATGTCACTGAGTATCTCGTATACCTGGTGGTCTAGGGGGTAAGGTGTCGGACTTCTGTGCTGGGGGTCCAGGATTAAATCCTCGGTCCCGGCACAGATTTATCTGACTACCAAACCCTTCCTTCACCTCTGACAAGACATCTTGTGAATGTGGGGAATGCCAGGTCTCCACCGTGGTTCGGATCCCACGTTAAACTGTAGGTCCTCCATTTCATCTCACAATCACCCTACCATTTCACATTAGCGTAAGTGCGTATAACCCGAACGGGTAGTAAGACGCGGTGCTGCTGCTGATGATGATGATAATGATAATTCGTTTTCTCTCAGAGGTAATAAGGCTACCTTGTATCATGATTCCACTAAGGCATAGATTGTAGTAGGCCTACTAGGCCATAGTTTGATCAATCCGTCAAAGAAAATTACCAGCTCTCAAGGTAGGCTGGGTGTGAATCTACTTGCTTTTTAGCACCATGTCTTACTACCCGTTCGGGTTGTACACTTATTTACTAACTTCACTACTGGCTTAGTAATTAGGAAGGTTTAATTGAGAAGCGCACCCGCATTTGCGTGGAAGAAAGGAAAACCACCCTCAGTCCACCCGACCGGTATCGAACCTCGATCTCCCCGTCTTTTGCAGTCTAGTCCAACACGAGAGTACTGCGTTAGACCACGCGGCCACCGGAACAGGTGTGAATTTACATTGAGCTACCAGAAGTTAAATAAAATATTTAGGGGTGTGCAAAACTTCTAAAACTTCTACATCCCTTAAGAATATTCGTTCGTTTCGACTTCAAATCGAAATTAAAATTTCGTTTTTGACAGTTACGAAGCTTCGCAAAAAAAAATCTATATATATCTAAAGTTAAACACTTATTTATGTTAGGATTTTTAATTTTCTGCTTTTATTTCCATCACAAATAAAGTGTTCACATAAAAAAAAAACTTAAATAATAACATTTTGTTATAATAATTTACAGTAATTTATATTTTTTAGACGAAATGTAATTATTAACTATGTTTGAAATATGGCATTTTAAAATTATTTTTGATATATAAATCTAGATAGTTATGCAAAGTATAATATTTTTGTCCAACATTAAACCCGCATCTTATTACCTGTTCAGTTTATACGCATATGTACTGATTACCCTGAGATGAAGAAGATTGAATTTAGAGGAAGTGTACCTACATTTTAGAGGAGGAAGAGTGGAAAACCATTTGGGAAAAAATCCCCCTCAATATATCCCACCGGGGTTAAAACACCGATCTCCCCGTCATCGATAGTCTAGTCTAATATGAGACCTTGCCTTAGACCATGCAGCCAACTAAGTAGGTAGCTGCGTATTTATACAATCGCATTGTTATCGAAATAATGGGTCCAAAGCTATTTTGTAAACACATTAAACTTGAAATTATTTAGTAATCCTTGTATTGTTTTTGGCAACGCATCGGTGGGAACGCAGTTTAAGGCGGCAGACTTGTCTGGTTTGATTTGACATTAACGAAGTGGGGGTTCGAATGCCATGCGGGATTACCGAGTAGTTTTTTTTTCCAAAATAGCTTTCCACTCTCCAACCACATAAATTTAAGCATATTTCTTCAGATTAATACTTTTTTATCCCTAAATATTTAGTGTAAATACGTGTAACACATACCAAAAAAAAAGTTAGTCAAAAAAAGAGCATAAAAGGCCGTCAATAAAATCCAATATAACATTTAAAAACAAATTACCCGTTTTTGCGGTTGAATAGGATAAATGCGTTACTTTCGCAATAGATTGGGTTGTCGATAACGGGTAGATTGGGGTTAGATACCCGCTAGGAAGATACCCACTCTTCCTCCATACAAATGTTGGTACATTTCTTCTAAATTTGTCCTTACTCCCCCTTACTCCATCAGTGAAATAAAAATCTATTTGTACAAAAGCCTCAAACCAACTCTAGAAATGTGTTACCATGAGTCTGTTTATTTGACACATGCTGTATATTTATTTACAGATGAACTTTTTTTTTTTCGGGAAATGTTTTACGGGCACAACAAACCCTGATAGAAAAGACACGTGGAGACTTTCACCCTTCGTTGTCTTCATTTCTCTTGTCCTCCCTTACTGTCGTTTCAATCCAAACCATAACTCTTTCTCGTTCACC
>CABEEJ010010288.1:0-14798 GCA_901482245.1 Timema douglasi
AACTAGCTAGTGAATCTCTAGGGACTATTTTCTCTCTAGAATGTGTGTTTTGCAACAGGAAACATCCCCAGTGCTCAGCCTAGTAATTAGCTAGTGAATCTCTAGGGACTATTTTCTCTCTTGAATGCGAGAGTTACAACAGGAAACATCCCCAATGCTGAGTTTAGTAACTAGCTAGTGAATCTCTAGGGACTATTTTCTCTCTAGAATGTGTGTTTTGCAACAGACAACATCCCCAGTGCTCAGCCTAGTAATTAGCTAGTGAATCTCTAGGGACTATTTTCTCTCTAGAATGTGTGTTTTGCAACAGGAAACATCCCCAGTGCCGAGCCTAGCTTGTTTGACTATTACCTGGACCTCAAGGAGAAGGTGTGGGTGGCTTGGAAATGGAAGGTGCCTGATTACGTCCATGACAGGAACCTCAAGTTCAGTGAGATCCTTGTTCCCACTGTGGACACTGTGAGAACCTCCTGGCTGTTACAGCTCATGAATCAGGTGGGTTCAAACCATTATTAATGGAGAGGAATAATAATGTGAACTGATTATTGAATTATTACACAAGGATGTTTAAAATGCTCAAAAAATCACACATAATTTGTAATGTAAGTTTAGTTGAGACGTAAGTACATATTTTATTATTTCTATCACTATCATTATAACAATATTGCTAATTTATTTTGATATAAATACTTCAAGATTTATTGTAAAGCATATCAGGTTTGTAAGTCAGAATATCAATTTTGAACTATAATAGAAATAAACCTTTTGGTACAATTTATGTAAAATAAAAAAATTTTGCTTTGTATTATTTCTTAACAAAGACTAATAAATAAGTTATTTGACACTATTTTATTAGGGTGACAAATTTATGAATTTCTAATATTAGTGTATATTAACATCGTGTGTGTAACTCAATAGCCTAAAAACTTGGCTTGGATCAATTATTGCATATTTAGGTCAACTAAAGTATTGGAAAGCAGTCAAATTGAAATAAGTTGGTAATAACTAGCTACTGCACTCCTCTTCTCTTTTATATACCTATCCATCTTTTCTGTCAGTTCTTCCAAATATAGCTAAATTAATCTTTAATATCTTAATTTTTCAAACCCCAAAGGAAAAGAGTCAGCTGCCATACAAATAGGCCTACTTGATTTCAAAACACGTCACTGGGGAAAACCCCAGGTTTATAAATAACATCATCATCAGAGCTGTGACGATGTCTTTCGTGGTATATTCCTGTCTTGACACGTTGACCCACCAAACTGTCACCATCCCAAAATCCAATTGACCTCAAAGTATATCACGTGGTTTATGGTCGAGGGTCATTGTGTAGTCTACTATCTGGTTTTATGATTGAGATGTAGGTAACGGGAGTCAGGACCATTGTTTTTGCAGTTTTTACTGAAAACACTTTTTTTTGATCAAAATAAATCGAATATTGCTACTATACAAATATTGAGTTTAATTTTCATCAGATTGTGATATCATCAATGGTTGAATATCTGTTATGAGCACAGTGGCCAAATCTAAAATCATTTTTAAATGAAGAGAAAAGGTTTTAATGAAATCCCAAAACACCCTCGAATTATATTCAACAATTGTTGAGGTCAACTTTTAAGAAGCAATATTTGATTTATTCTGACCAATTAATAAATAATATGTGACTATAAAAACTGAAAAATACTGATCTATTATCTTGTCCCCTACATTCCCAACCTAAATGTAATCGTTTTCTGGCCAGACGAGCTATGTGTCCTATGTTAGGTTATGTTTAATGCTACTACTCATTAACTTGAAGTAATGCTTCAGCCTTAGGTTATTTGTTTTTATGTGTAATCGAAAATTGGGGGCACCCTATTAATTAGTTTAAAATATGTTGTTTAAGGTTATCTAATTTTGACTGCCATTGTGTAGAGTAATTTTATTTTCTTCTGTTGCTAACCTGATAAATTATATTTTTCACTATCGTTGCTAACGTAATATACATGTATTATCTACCTTTTTTAAATACAATTATTTTATTTTTTCAGGGTTGCCACAACACAAATTCAATTTAAAAAAATTACCTAAGCCTTTTTTACTAGGTCTATTTTTTCTTAAATTTATTTGACTTAGTAAGCTTCTGTTACTTATATCCTATTTATTTTATTGTTTGGATTGATCGTATCTTTTAAAATGGCAATTTTAAAAATATATTTATAAATATTATGGCTTCAAATGTGATTTTTATCCCTGCAATCATTTCAAACGGCTATTAGAAAGAACTATTAATTAATAAATTACTTTCCATGATTTTTTAAAATCGAGTTAGTTCTTGTTTCAAGCTTCTTCCACTTAAGCTCACGAAATGCACAATTATTTCAATTCGCTGATAATTGGTTATATAATGAAATAAACCAAAGCCAGAATTAAGAGGAATAAAATCGTAAGATAGTGTACTTTCTAAAAATAATTAAATTGTAAAACCATAGGCCTATTTGTGATTGAACTTTTTGATAGATTTTCCAAGAAGATCTAGAAACTTAGATTTCTTTTTGAACTGTCAATGTTAGAATTACATTCAGACTAGTAAGCATTTTATATAACCATTTATTGTACTTTGGTTTATTTTTTCTGGGCTGGTACAACATAGTTAAATTGTTCCATATTGAGTTTGAAAACTCATCTATTATGAGAACTATTGGTACTAACTCAATTCATTTTCACTTTCCATGATCAACTGAATAGACTCTGATAAATTCCAAACTGTTTAAATTCATGTGAATAGTTTCCTTCTAAATGATAATATGGTTTCTCTCACCAAGTAATATTTGAAATAATATTATTTTCAGACGAAAAATGGACATGATGTCGCACATATCCAATGAGTGATATATCTCACATAAGGAATACAGTTAACTCCCGCTTATTCGTGTTAACGGAGGAGACAGGTGTCGCAGATAACCCAAAACACCAGATAATCAGCGTATTTAGTAAAACAAGAGATTGTATCTCATTCGATTCAAACTAATACTCACCTATCGTGACTACGTCTATGAACACATAATTATGTTTCACTCACTAAGATTGTTAAATCACGGTACGTGATACTCAAAATTAACACACCACTTAAAAATGTGTATAGTAGTCGTCTCCTGCTTCCATCTTCCTTATCCCGCTATGTATTTTGTGTCATTTTCCTGTTCCAATTAAAGCAAGTCACGTGTCCATTCCCTTGCACAAAGCGGATAGTCGGGGGCTTTTCCCAAGATACCTCATTGAATATCTAGTCACAGAGAATGGTCATTGTAGCTTGTTTACACACATTGTAGACCCATTTTACCTTGTAAGGTAACGGTCCTACCTCGGCTGATCACACTATCAGAATACTTATAAGCCATACATAACATAACCAAGTCAAGTATACCTGATGGCTCTCGGGCTAAAGGGCGAGTACAAATAATATAATTAAGTCCACAAGAAAATAAAAAGAATGCCAAGTGACCTTAGTTTATTTAATCTGTGGCAGCTTAAAAGTGAACAATGAGACAATATTATGGAGGGCATTCAAACTGTTATGACATTTATATAAATAAGGGCCACATTTTAATACGAACGTGATAGACTTTAATCAAATTCTCAATTTATGGAACTCAATAAATAGCTATTAAATTGCTATATTGCTCAATTAACTCCAAATATAAGTTTACTTTCTTAACTAAATCAAATAATAATAACCTTTGTTAACTCAATGAAACAACAAATTAAAGGTTTTTCATTAACATTATAGTTTGGTAATTTTGATTAAAAAAAANAAAAAAACACTATTAATTTTAAAATATTTTGAATAAACTCAAACAATTTTTTTTTAATTATACCTGGACACAGGAATACATCCCATAGGCAGGTATAATTTTTCAACACTTGAATTACAGTTTTAAATGGCATCTAAAGCTATATTTAGCAAACAGGAATGACATTTACATTCACCATATGATGTAAACTTAAACACTTATACTAAACACAATGTGTATACATTTAATTAGTAATATAATGATTTCATTGCACTTTAAATCACATGTGAGCACTTGGTAATGTTTATGAACAATGTAAAATGGTACGATGTGTTTGTTTGTTGCTCTCAAGAACTTCTTTAGAGGACGTTACTTCAAGCAGGTAGCTATCAGTCATTGATCATTATTTCAATAGATAATATAACAGTAATTATATATATTGTGCAAACTTACTTTTAAATTAAATACGGAAAACTCTTTGTTAATAGCATGTGGTCTAGGTTATATTATCATTACTCTAATGGGGTATATGAGAGGATGTAACTATGATAGAAAATATATCGATAATTAAGCCCCAGAGAGTAAAAGTGCTGTAAGTCAAAAATCATACTTATTGGATAAAAAGACTAAAAAAAAAGTGAACCCTATTCTTAGCAGCAGATTCAATGTTTCCAAAGTCTGAATATTGTTTCATATAAGTGTGTCCAGAAACCAGACATTTATGGTCATTCACAGAAATGTCATTGCTAAAGTCCATCACAATTTTTAACCATGTTAATGCTAACTTACTATTGCGACTTTGTCCTGTGCAAGTATCAGTGAATGCAGCTTATTATTAACACCTTTCTCATTTTTAAAATGCAGTGATAGATAGGAGGCTAGTCTTATCCTAAACATATATATTGATCTTGTTAATTTCTAAATTGTGGAAATGAAAGTTTATATTATAATATGCAATTGATGTAATATGATTTGTAAATGGTGATGCCTTTTGAAGGTTGAAAGAAATAACATAATAATCCTTGTCTACACTAATTATGTCTCATCTTTCATTGCTGTTTTTGCATTCTCAGCTTTCCTTAAGTGCACTTCATGTTAAACTTTTAAGAAATATTGATGGTCTGTGCAATGACTTGTGTTTGATGGGAAAGTTGTTTTCTTACTTCATTAATTTTGCTCTCGTATGTCAAGTCGTCCTTTTTTATGTTTCTATTTGGCTCGAGTCAATTCTGATCAACCATCTGAGAGTTGGAATGTTTTCAAAAATATGGTGTACAAATATTCACACTCTCATTAATAATATTTAAAAAAAATATTTGTTCAAAAAACTCTTTTCAACTCCACTTCCATTGCGTTTTATTATTTGTTTATTGACTTCTCTTTTTACTAGTCCACAAATATAGGTATTTTGTTGTGAAAAAAAGTATTTTTCCAAAATGATTCAAAACACAAATTTCCAATTTCCTGTAATATTTTGGTATGGCACTTTTTCTGTCATGAACACTTTTAATTCACAAAAGTTAGCTGCTCCCTGAGCTAATTTTAGTTTTCTTTATATTTATTTTCCAATTTAATATCTTTTTCCTCTTAGATATACTGTTGGAACTATTACTCTATTCTTCACTAGACACGTTAGTAATGGTCATTTTTGCACATGTAATGTTTGGTACAGTCTGACCTTCAGCACAAGGTTTGGTAATCAGATTTAATGTTAAAGTTTAGTATCTCTTTTCTTGATTGAATGTATGGCTCTGATATGTCCGTCTCTTCTTTCCTCGCCATTCACTCTTGCTGATGCTTTTGTTACCATTTTAACACCCCTTTCCACCGCCTGTGTGTGGCAGGGAAAGTTAGGAATGTGATTCTTCACCTTTGGCAAGTATTTCCAGGTCATCGTCAGACAGCTTGTGTGCGATCATGGGTGGCTCTGAAATTCAAGGGCGGGATAGAGTAAGTGCGATCTCACTTTGGTTGTTTGTTGCGCTTCTTGCACATACAACAGAGTATACCTTCATTACGTATTCAGCTAGAGTCCTGAGACTGTCATACAGTGTGTTGCAAAATACAATCTCAATACGCGATTTGCTGTGGTCAGCCAATGGGAATGGGCCATTTTCCCGGGATTGCTTTTAGCCATACTCGGTGAACATTGTCCTTTGGCTACTGCCTGACAAATGTGAAACAGGTACAGCTGATCGATACTAAGATCAATTTCGTAAAATGCGGGGATAATGATCGATTGGGATATTTTCTCATATTTAACGACTTCCAAAGTATCACATTTTACCAACATCCTTTTTGATGGTTCCTAAGAAGTCCTTTGGACCTGCTGTGGGACCGTCCAGTTATTGGAAAATGTGTCTGAACGGAAGCTCGTTTCCATAGAGTTGGCATACAAGCCGTTGCAGGGGTCTATTGACAGATTTCACAAGCCTGCTGATTACTCCAGTGTTAACAAACATTCCATCGCAACCAACTGCTACCAGGTCCTCCGTGATCATTTCTTCTTCGGACAGGTGAGCGGTTATACTGCATGCAACAAAAGCCGAATGTCCTGTAGCAAGAGTGACGTGGCCGATGTATGTTGATCCCGGTTATGCCAACATTACATAATAGTCTTCTGTTAATGATTTTTGTACCACTTTCACTCATATTTCACCATATTCAATGTTAAATTCTTCCAGCCGTCAAAATAAAGCCCTTTTAGTTGAACTGGGAATTTTTTGGTGCTCTTCTACAAAATTTTGCGCAATTTCACTGTTTCTCTATCTAGTTTATGATGATCAATAACTTTTGTCGCCTCGTCCTCTGTTATGATGCCAATTTCAGTGAGAGCAGCAGATCGCAGAGTCCCTTATTCTCTGAGCAACTTTCAGATCTCCTTGTTGTGGTACCATTTGAGATGTGCCATCCTTTGTGTTGTTTTCTCTTTGAACTTCAGGTTCATTGCTAGACATGTCGGTTTCACTTGTTTTGGCTTGATCACTTTCTCTCAGAGGCTCTCGGGCAGCTTTCATACAACGTTCTCTCTGGTTTGCAGTATTTTTTCTCTTCTCCTCATCCTATGCGTATGAAGTAAATCCACATTAGCAATAACCGTATTCCGGGTCGTGTGCTGATCTATTAGAAACTATTTTTTTATCAATGGCATCTTGTATTACATTTGCAAATATAAAATATTTACAAATGTCAAATAGAGTACCCCTTGCTTGTCCCTTAAAGGGATTGATTTTTTCCTGAGTAGATTCGCGCGACTTTGGAAGTTTCTTCATGTTGTTCCACTTTTTGTGATAGTTTTTGAGAAGTTCTGTGATTCGCTTTTTGGATAGTACAGATTGGATTGTTGTATTTTCTTTTCATATCTGTGCAATTTTATCTGTCACAGTGACAGCAATTTCACTAAATTAAACAAAAATTCTGGCTTTGCATCAAGCTCTTGTTGAATGTTAAGGAAATATTTCACAACATCCTGATACAAATGGAGGTTTCTGCCACTGAGCTGTATGGGATATTCGAAAATCAGGTCTCTTATCTGCTTTTGTGTTTTTATTAGTTTAAGTATCTTGGATGAATCATAGTTGCATGACAACCTTCAACAGCTTATTAAAAACCAACACTCCATCCACAGTACACAACTATTTCAGTACTGGGATTCCCCGTCTCTGATCTTCACTGCCTATGAGAGCGCTTTGTCTGCTATATGTCACCAGCAGTCAACATTGGTGTGAATGATAGGTTGCCGGTGTTCTGGTTTCTGGTGTTCCAGTCATCTAATACAATTCTTTGACGAATGGATTAATATGTATTCTAATGATTGATTGCTGGCAGCATGTAAAATGTAAATGGTCTAGTTTCAGGTAGAAAATTGGAAAAATTTGAAATTTCTAAGTGAGTGTGGGATATTTAGAAATTGTCAAAATGTGATTTTTTCCATCCCATATTCCGGGTCATAGGAGTAACATTTGAGGGGTCATGTGTTTTTAGATTCGTAAAACTCTCTTGAGCAATAAAATCTAGTTTCATGTCAAAATTTGGGAAAATATGAAATTTCAAAGCGAGTGTGAGATATTTAAAAATTGTCAAAGTCGAAAAAATGTCCCCATAGTTCAGGGTCCAAAAAGGAAACTTGGAAGGGGTAATTGTTTTCAGATTCGAAAATTCATATATATATATATATATATATATATATATAATTTTATGTGTGTGTGTGTGTATATATAAATTTTAATTCATAGCTTTATTTCTTTTTAACCGCTACTACTATCTGACTTGCTCTATGGTAAGATAGTAATCAATGTTAAATAAGTATGATACTGTACCTTCTAAGCTGACATAATATATGCTTGAGAATAACATACATACTTACAGTAAAAATAGGTTTACACATCTCTTTCACATATGAACATATAATCTTTTACTGCACAAACGTTAAATCTCAATTCGGTTAGCTCTCTCATTCACCATTTAAAAAGTGTGAAGATGTCCTTCAAGTTGTAGACTAGCTGGCTAAACATTTCTACTAAGGGGAAATTCTCCATCCGCACATGCCTTTAGGTCAGTAAGAGTTGAGGGGAAGCAGGTACAGTGAATAATACAACAGATCACTTCACTGGCTGGTTTGTCATAATATTGACATGTAGGAGCACCACCGGTCCATTAAGAACTGCACCCTTAGCTGTCCTTTGTACATAAACAAATATTTGGAGACTGCCTAGAGATCCTTTGAATATACACATTTAGGAACCTGAAGAGAAAGAGCTGCTGGGCGAGGACAAGCTGTGCGAGGACAAGCTGTGCAAGGCGAGGAAGAAGAATACAACCATGTTAAGTTTTAACTATAGCTCAACAAGTACGAGAGCTATAATGTTCTTCGTTTTAATTGAACATGTTGAGTGAGTCATCCTGACTGGGACAAACTTTGGTCATGCATACAGACGTCGGACAATGAGGATTGACTTATCTGGTAGAGCACAGCCATACATTTTTCAAACGATGAAGTCTGCGAGCAAAATGGAGAGGGATGCAACATTTTTACAATAAAAGACCATTTAATAATGTGAAAGATATATATATATATATATATATCTGTATATATGTATGTATTTCTTTTTAAAATGGTATGTTATTTATTTAACCTGTATTATTATCTTTTCACAGTGCAAGTCTGGGTATGGCGTTTGTTAAAGATGCACAATAGTATGTATATATACATCAGAGTTTAAACTGTAAAGGTATGGATGAAGAAAGTAAGAGACAGGCCTGAAAATTAAATGGGAGGGGAAAAACGTCCGAGTGTCAAGCTGTATGAGTACAGGTTTCTAGTTTCGACCAGAGGAGCGCTGTGATCAGGGTTGATCATTGGAAAACAAGTCTCATCGTGGCCTTGTAATCAAACCAGTTTATAGTGGGTTATGCTCTTGTATTATAACTTGAACTAACAAGTCCATATTATAACAAATATTTCCCGTGTCACAATATTATACTTTAGGCTAAAATTACCCTATAAAACTCGTTTTTAAATGTGTCAGCCCCATAAATATAGAATATAATTTGATTTAATTTTTTTTGACAGTAACAATTTTTTTCTCTCCAAGAGGTCGAGAGAAAGAAAATATCAACATAAAATACAAGTATAATTTCCAGGAAATATTTCAACTGTAAATCCAAGGGAGGCTCAGAAGACTGTATTTAGAATATTAACATAGCATAATACTTAACATTACGTAGCTAGCATTTTTTAAATGTAGGAACGTGGCATTCTATTCGGATAGCTACTAGTTATAAAATAGCGGCACTTTGTAACCACAAATTCCTCTATTTTAGGTAAAGCGTCCTGTTGTGCTTGTTGGGGAAACTGGCACTTCAAAAACTGCAATTATTCAAGACTTTCTTCGAAAAATAAATCCAAATATATATGTAAGTGTTTCAATTCATTTTCAATATATAACCCACCTCCACGATCCATTGTCTATTAAACATAAACATAGAGAACTGTCCCTATTAGTAGAGTAGCATAAGGGGGTTATCTGGAAGGAAACAGCTGAAACTTTGTACAGTGATATTAGTTGCCAAGGATGGAGCCGCTTAAAATTTCTCCCCAATCAGCTTCTATGATCTCATCAATATGGCCACTCTACACAAGCAAAAAGCAGCACTATTTTGGAAACCGTCGGGTGTATTTCAATTTTCTATGTGGCAAAAAACAAAACACCTCTATTAATAGCGAAAAAATGATATAGGATATTTTTCACATAAACATTTATTACATAAGTTATAAGTGAATTTATACAAAAAAAACATAAAAAAAATAATTTAGCACAATATTTCTTTGCCTGTAATTTTTTGTTTAAGTAACTGCAGAGCAATAAAATATATTCAATTTATTAAAAATGTTTATGTATATTTTATTTTATTGAAGATGCATATTGTTTTTCTTCCTATGGAAAACCCAAAATATGCTGTGTATAGTAACATTGAAAAACATAATATTAATACATTGACTTACATATCCCTTTGCAGTGCTTGCATTGTAATGTGCAGACTAAACCGTACTTCTTGCAGCCACACACATTACTTTGACAAACTTTTTTGCTCTGACAGCTCACAAAATCTCGCAGCACTTGTGAAACTTGTGGTTCTGCTGCCCATATTGGGCAGTATTTGTTCTGCACTTTTCTATTTCTGGTAAGTCAATGAAGCAATTTAGCTGTCCCCACCTATGTCCAATTTGGTAAACCCTTCATAGAACATGAATCTTCAGAGCTCAGGATGAATGTTCTCCATTGTCCTTTTATGGCTAGTGAAACACTTTCATGAGTTTCATTGACAGTATGACAGTCACTTGTCAAACAATAGCACATGACTAGATACTGTTCTGGCTGGCAGTACACTTGAGGATGAGATAGGAACTAAAATGCTTCAGTTACCTTCCCTCCATCACTTCCACATTGTATTCTTTCCAAGGCCTGCATAGAAGGGGATGGTGTTGCAAACCGAGAAACCATAAAAGCCACGTAGAGACACTGCCTTCTTCTTACTCAGATTTGTTGCTGTTTCATGCACAGTGATGATGCAGAAATCCAAGTCCTTCCCTCTGCATGGAAGAATGAAATGGAGAGGACTAAAACTTCTCTGTCCACTGTCCTAATACAGATTATGGTGGAACTATTTCTCACTGCATAGAGTCCACCTCTTCATTATTGCATGGTGTTAGCTCTGTTGGGTGTAACTTTATTAGTTATGTCATCTAAACCAACAGTTGAGAAAATTTGCATGCTTTGAAACATTAAACTAGCAACTAAATTGTGGGCTAGAAATGAAAATACATGTGTTTTTTTGTCATTATTACGCAGACCTTGTTGCCAGCTCTTTGGCAAGATGTTGGCTCTAACTTTTTATTCACCTAAAACCAAAAATTTTATTGCTTGCAATTTGACACTTTCATTATGGTAGACATATCAAACAATGTCTATCCTTGCTGCATTCACCTTGTTTGCATCTTCTAATATATATTTGTTAAACATTTCTCCATATTCTGCAATTTTTTTTAAACTCCCGGTTGCCGTGTGTGCACAAGAGCTGGCCCATCGTAAATAACAGCTTGTACTGAAATTCCTGAGGTCAATGAATTAGAAGACATGCATGCTTCTTCAAGGATCGTCGTTGGTTCCTCTGGATCATCTACAAAACCCACATCCCTGTCATTATCGATATCAGATACTTCGGCATCGTCTCTGGGCTTTTCCAAAATTTTGACTAGAGAAGATATTTTTTCTTTTCAACCCCTTGTTGAAAGTAAAGGTGGGTATGGATGGTTCTCATAGCAGAAGAAAACAATCATCTGCATGTTTCTCCTACTGCTTATCACAAATAACTCTACATACTTTTTTTAGATTATTTACTAGTGCAGCTGACTTGCTAATTTTCTTTATCTAGCAAACAGAATATTTTTTGTATTAGTTTATACGATGGTTTTATTCATTACTTTTCATCCTCTTCTCAACAAACTCTTTGTACTGTAACTCTCCACACACTGCTATTGTCACTACATTGTGAATAGATTCATCAGACAGGACCACATTTTCCAAAGAAGATACTTCATTCCCTGCCTATATATGAACATATACTGGTAGTTCATTGATGGTATTACATTTAAATAGTGTTATATGATCATATTATTATTCATGCTTCCAAATAAATCTTTTCTTACTCTATAATTTTGTAACCGCTTCTGCAGTTACTTAAACAAAAAATTATATGTATGAAATAAAGTGCATCGAGCAAAAACAATTGGTAATAAATAAAATGTTAGAATATTAGGAAAATGGTAGAGTACAAATAAAAGTAAAAACACTAACACATATTTACACACACATCAATATTTCGTTGCTATTATATCATCTTCCTCAGGAAGTAGTAGTAGACTGAACAGGATGTTGTCTTCAGTGATGCCAACTTGACTGGTATTGATGAACACTTCTCTGGTGGAGATGAAATTCTCTGAATGTTTCTATATTAGGAGGTAGATTGTGCTGGTGTAGCCTCTGGGTTGAAATTAGCGAATATTTAGGTTGGGTGGTTTTCTAGACTTTGTGATCCATTGATGTGCCAGTTCCCATCTTCTTAACTGAGACATATTACATTGTGTCCTGTTAAATGATTTTAACACCTTGACAGTGTAGCAGTCCTCAAAGTTGAGGTTATGATTGGAAGTGTGTGCTGTAACAGTTTTTTCCTGGATTTATGATTTTGGTGTCATGGCGGTGTCCAGTCATTCGTTTACTGAGAGTTTGTGGTGAGGCCAACATATTGTGTTGTTGGCATTCTAGTTGGTAAATTAGGTTACTGGACTCGCATGTTATGAGATGGAGTTGGTGATGTCGCTAGAGAAAGTGGCTGCTGGATGATGTATCTGGCAGGTTTTGTTACAGGGCTGAGAGCCTTCTTGTGATTGAGTGATGGAGGCTGTTTATACACAAGGACTGGTGGTTTTTTGAGAATATTTTTGATACAGCTGGATGCTTCCAATATGTGAAAATCTGACGCTAATATTTTATTATCTTTTGTAGGCCTGGATAGTACTTTGTCACTAGAGGTATAGTATAGTATCGGGTTTTTCAGGTTTGGGTGATTATGGAAGTTCAGCTAGTGGAAGTAGGTTATTAATGAGAGGTTTAGGGTATCCTCTATCTGTAAAGGTTTCTTGGGAGGTTTTCAAAGTGGTTTTGAAGACTTTCTGGATCGGAGGAGATGCGGTGAGCCTGTATGGCAAGACTGTATGGAATAGATCTTTTAGTGTTGGATGGGTGGCAGCTATCAAAATGCAGATATTGTTGTCTATTAGTGGGTTTAAGATGCACCGAGGTTTTGAAGTGGCCATCTGACAGCCTAATGTCCACATCGAGAAATGTTGCCTGGTCGTGGGATTGATTTGAGGTTAACTTCAGAGCCGAAAAGGAGTTTAGTTTGTTTAAAAATAGGGTTATATTGTCTTGGCCAGCTGTCCAAACCATGAATATGTCATCGATGAAGCGAAGCCAGCAAAGTGGTTTGTTAATTTGGTGGTCAAGAAAAGTTTTTTCCAGTTTGCCCGTGAAGAGATTGGCATACGAAGGTGCCATCCTTGTACCCATTGCTGTGCCTTTGGTTTGAATGAAGTTCTGATCCACAAATTTAAAGTTGTTCTTTTCTAGTATAAATTTAGTCAGATCCAGAATAAATTATGTTATAGGTGTGGTATTGATCGGACGCTTGTCGAGAAAATGTTCCACTGCAGCCAGGCCATGAACGTGAGGAATGTTGGTATACAACGACACAACGTCGATGGTGAAAAATATGGTGCTTTGAGGTAAAGGTTGGGGAAGGATATTGAGTTTTTGGAGGAAATGGTTGGTGTCTTTAATGTGGGATGGTAGTCTGGTAACAAATTACCTCCTCTGTAGGTCGACACGGGCTGAAATTCTTTCTGTAAGTGATCCACAGCTGGAGACAATAGGCCTTCCTGGTGGTGGTCTGGTATCTTTGTGAATTTTTGGAAGCATGTAGAATTTTGGCATTATTGGGTTTTTTGGTAGAAGAATGGGTGGAGAAAGATTTTGTTGCTTGGTCTCTTTAGTGATGAGTTCAGCTATAAGAATATATATAATGTAATGAGGTGGACTGGATAGAACTAGCTCAGATAGGGAGAGATGACCTACTTTTGTACTTAGAGTTTCTAATGCCATACAATAGGTAAGTAATTATGTTTTCCCAATATAACTTTCCTCTACCTTATTTTGTACATAATACTTTGTGTTTTTAATATGTAGAATCTATATACCCGCAGATAGTGTCACAATGGACTTATTATTTAAATGGTACCATTTGGTTAACAGATTGTGTTGAATGTGAACTTTTCATCTCGGACGACCTCATTGGATGTACAGCGCAACCTAGAAGCGTCTGTGGAGAAGAGAACCAAGGACTCCTACGGACCACCTGTGGGAAAGAAACTGCTCTGCTTCATTGACGATCTTAATATGCCACAAGTAGGCCTAGCTTTATATTCTTAACTTTCCAATAGGAATTTATCTTTTAAGAAATTCAGACTGAATAAATGTCAACAATTTCAAACTAGACCAAACAAAGTAATCAATACCAAATCGATCAATACAAAAATTTGTGTATTTTAAATTTAAAATACTTATTTTTTATGAACTGTATGTGACTAATTGTTACTAATGCACCCTACCTTATGGGAATAAATAAGGGGAGGGATGCAAGTATACATAACAGAATTATAACAATAGCAAAAATGTTATTAACAAAGGACAACAAACATATAAATGGCATATGATAGCAGATTACAAGATTTTGGTTGTCTATTTGGTAAGAGGGCTAAATGCCACACATACTAAGCATTCCCAAAATATCATTAGTAAGTACCCTAACGCTCCTGTTTGGCCTTATGAGAGATTAGGGTAAGCAGTGAACAACCTACCCCTCTGCCCAAGGGAGCCCTTCACTATCCAATATCGCGTAACTTAA
>CABEEJ010010289.1:0-14793 GCA_901482245.1 Timema douglasi
TTCACAAGATGTCTTGTCAGAGGTGAAGGAAGGGTTTGGTAATCAGATAAATTTGTGCCAGGACCGAGGATTGAACCCCGGACCCCAGCACAGAAGTCCGACACCTTACCCCTAGACCACCAGGTCACCATCACAAAGGCTTTTTAAATGCTAAGCTCATTTAAATAAGGTTTGGGGGTTCGTTTACCAAACACATAAACCGACCCTGTCTGAATCTTTTCAAAATAAATAAAATACCCATAAATAGGACAAATAACCCAAATAACTTGTGGAACTATTTTATGGTTTTACAAATATAATTGCTTGTAGGCCCATGTCTCGTTTATTCTCTGGCCATTGGACCCACCAACCATTGGTCCCAAAAACTAAATGTGAAAATAGTTTCTGGTGACCACGTAGACACACTTATTGGCCTGAGTAATAGAAATATTAGTATAGTAGCCATCACATAACACAGATTTTAAGAAGCATTCATTTTCACCCCTCTCTTTTACAACAATTCTTTTGTAGCACCTTTTACTAATTTTATTTGTGTACCTTCTTTAGACTGATAACAAATAACAGGCATATACCATCCAATTTTATAAGAAGGGTCTTATATGACCTCTAAAAAAGTCACATCTACTTTCACTTATTCTTATGTCAGACCACGCGATCTGCAGCTCTCAATTTTGATGAATACTATCAGTATCCATAAAACTCGCTTCCGTGGCCACAGGGGCTAAGGCGTTACTCTAACAGTATACTAGACTGCCAATAGCTGAGGGACCTAAGCGAAAATCTTGGTCGGGCATACTGAGGAAGGTTTTTCTGAAATAGTTTTTCACTTTCCCTCCACGCAAATACAGGTGCACTTCTACTAATTAAACCCGATACCTAACATATTAGTGTGATTAGTAGATAGGCGCATAGCCCGAACGGGCAGTATGTCGCGGTGCTGAAAAAAAAGTACATCTTATAAAAGGAGTAGCACGCATCAAGAGAAGGCCCATTTTAAGAATTTTAAGAAACAACAGGAGTGGACAAAGTGTCACAGCACACATTAAGCTCGACACATTGCTCCTAAACGTCAGAAATAAAAATAAAACAATTTTAAGAGAAAAGAAATCGTGAAGGTGACACATCTTCCCAAGCCTTTCCGGAGTCTAGAAGAACACGCGGCTTGGAAATCAACAAAAGAGATGCCAACAATTAAACGGCCAAGTTAAACATGGACTCGCCATTAACGACATAAATCTTGAAGCGGCGTTTTACTGCCCGATGGTCCAACATATTTACGATCCACTAGAGTCGACAGGGCCCAGTGTCTTGGAATAACGACGACAAGGTATGCTATGGCCTGTGGTAGCCCTCCTTATCTCTTATCTTAAATTAAAAGTGGTTTTTGTTTTCCAGAGGTGAATGAAGATTGAAAGGCTATATCTAACACTCAAATGAGAACGTAGTATTTCTTCAGTTCGAGGTTTAGATCCTCGAAAAAACACTGTCAGGTATTTTGTATTTCCCTGCACTGATTATAAATTCGCACATAAAGTAAAATAAACTTAACAGTGAACTCCAGACTGGAGCGGAAATGTGATTAGTTAGCTCAAAAGACGAACTCATTCTCAAACAATAGATTATAAATACCAAGAGATGATTAATAGCTAATAAATATAATAATGCAGGATAAATTAATGTAGTTTAAGTAATGTGGAAAAGGTCAAACTGAAAAGTTAGACGTGTTAGGCCTTGGAAGAAACAAGTATACTTGATTTTTCATTAATTTAAAAAAATGGTCTTTTCTTAATTAGCTTGCTCACAAAATTAAACAAAGTTACTTATTATGATAAGAAAGAACAAAACACCGAGAAACACACGAAGAAAATGTAGTTGTCATTTTTTGGTATGTTTTATTTCCTCTCATTACGATGAAGGCACGTGTCCAAACATTTGAAACTGTGCACGTAAGAAGGTTGAAAACAAAATGTAAGAATGTAAAGCGTACGAATAAATAAAGGGAAACGTTTTCTTGATTCAATCATAATCTAACGCATCTATCTTTATAGGTCCATACCCTTTCCCAATTCTTAAACTATCATTATTATACAGTGTGCACCTAAAGCCAGGATTTTAAAATGTGTATTACATTTTCTAAATTAATTAAAAACTGGTTCGGAAGAAATAAAATGAAGTGTTTTTTTCTGTTTATTTAGATCAAAGAAAAGCGTCAACAGGGGTAGCCACGCAATGCGTGTGTACAATATAGTGTAATGTGTGCTTGGAAATGTAGAGCTTCATAAGCCCTGAATGTACAAGTGGTGTCATCAAAACGTGCGATCACACTTAAAGGGAGCTCTGAATGACACGTATCTAACTTGGTTACAAAATCATGTGAACTTAACTTTTTTACCCGGCTGATATTTAATTCACAAAGGTATATTTTGATGAAGAACTAAGGTTTCATAGTCTATATTTTAAAATAGTAAATTATTTTACTCTCTGAAGTATGAATGTGGTTCTACTGAGCCAAGCGGGCGGACATATCAATGGTTAAAATAGTGAATGGCTTGCTGGCTATAAATGTGTAAATTCAGTGGTGTAAAGGTCAACATGATATATCACTGGTTTGGATATGTGATTTCGTGTCTCAGATAGTTGACAAGTCTTACTTTATTGAACCTCATAAAGTAAATTATGCTATTCCTCCAGCATGGGAGGTCTTAAAGGTTAGAGTAAATCCTAAGAATCCATGCACATGCGCGCGCGTGTGTGTACAAATCATTTCCAAACGTACATCTTAAAAAGCAATCAATGTTTGAGAGGAACCATAATATATGAATAAGTTTTTTATTGATTGATTTATTGATTGATTGTATAAATAAAATACACATATGAAACAGTTAATAATCTTTTGTTGAGACGTAGGCAGTGCTTGTAGGTCAAAAGACAGCCCAAATCGAAGCGATGAGCAATATACAACCAAATAGACAAAGTTCGCCAAAATGTAATCACGGTGAGAGCACAATAATAAAGAAAAGCTAAGAAGGTAATGTGAACATTGTTAGCTAACGATCTCAAGTGTCCTATATGGGATAATCTCTCAAAGAATTAATGACGTAAACCTGGCAGCAAAACAATCATTAGTAGGCCTACCTTAGTGGTAAGAGGAATGATGAACTAAGTCAAAGTTTCCGGGCTTAATTTTATACACAGGTGTCAGATACTTTTATGAACATATATTTGTATTTTATTAATAAACTAGAATGTAGAATGTTTATTCTTTAGCGTGTTCATTGGGAATACATTAAAGCAGATGGGAGGATAACATTAGAATGGATCTGAAAGAGATAGGGTGTAATGAAGTGTACTGGATATTACTAGCTCAAGATAGGGATAGGTCACGTAAGTTAGTGTGCAATAAATTTGCGAGTTTATAATGCCATAAAGAAGGTGTTCATTAAAATAAATATTTCGAAAAACTATCTTAATTCAACATGTGAAGAGCGGATAATATTTAAACACAACTCAGATAAACCTTTCATCGCATTTTAATTATATTTTCCCGTTTGTATTTAAAAGGAATCGGAGTTAATGCTAATAGGATAATTTTCTCACTTAACACACTACATAAACAGGCTTATATAAAAATACATTAAATTTGTAAAAATAGCAAAAACAATCAATTTTTTGGATAGTAAAGAATAAAAACACTCCAATAGTTGTGACGTTTAACAGAAATTAGCCATGCTTGTAAGTTTCTGGGTAGATGGAATGGATACATGTTCTTAAGACCACCAATGAATATGTCGGGGACTCAAATATAATATATATATATTATTATTATTATTAGCACCGCGTCTTACTACCCGTTCGGGTTATACGCACTTACGCTAATGTGTAATGGTAGGGTGATTGTGAGATGAAATGGAGGACCTACAGTTTAACGTGGAATCCGAACCACGGTGGGGGCCTGGCATTCCCCACATTCACAATATAATATATATAATATGTCTGATGAGTTAGTCAAGTCGATCAGAAATAAACTTGAGTTTGCCCCTACAGCCAAAAATACATAAATATGCTGATATAATAGGCCTTATAAGGTCATTCTTTATAGTGATATAATTTTGTTTTAAGATATAGTTTACTCACATATTGAATAAAAAATAGTCTAGTTTTGAAATATATTATTCATTTCTTGGATTAAATATGATCAGTAAGACATATGCTTTTTAGAAAAATATCGTACAAGAGTTGTAATTTTGTCTCAGTCAGCACAGTGTTTGTGGATAAGAGGGAGAGGGGCTGTTGAACATGAAGAGAGATTTAAAAAGTCACTGCTGCAAACTGTAAAGATAGAAGAGTGAGTTGAACATAAAGAATAATAGAGAAGGTTGATAAACATTAAGAGAGAACCAAATAAAAGATTGAAACTTCTTTCATGTGTCATAGGCAACACAATGCAGATATGTTTCTATCCACGGAGTCGTCTCAAAAAGACCACTACCTACCAAGTCCAAAGTTTGCGTTACCTCTCGTCATTAATCCATGGGCTCAGCGAGGACTCAAACGGCACATGTTCCCTCCATGCTGTGTCGTGGATGTTTCACGCAAAAGACAAACAAAGAAGGCTCTTAGTCGTCTCCGACATACCCACAAGTATTTATTAATTACAAGCCACAAACGCTCAACTGTCGTCGTAAAATTTTAGTAGACGGAGAGAATAAATTTTTAACAGCGTTAGAAATTATATCTTGAATTTAATGAGTAATAAACATATTTTAACTTCATATGTGTATAGTATTCAATTAAGAAATAAAAATAGCAGCTTTATTAATTGTGACATTATGACCATCTCTGCTAAGACATGCAGGGATTAAACGTGCCAAATGTTTTATAAAACCTAGTTCAAGGGGCGAGGCGTCCTAGTAACCATTGTCACAAACAATAACAATAAAAAATATTATTTTTTTTTAGAAAAGGACGTATAACGTCAAACGTTTACAAAAACTTGGCTGAATAATTAAATGTTAAAAACTGAGAATTGTGCATTCCCATTGATAGCGCGAGTAAAACGAGGTATTTTACCACTCTGGAGTGTGGGTTGCAAAGCTACAGACATGATTGTGCCACGGAGCACGATACAGCCATTTTCTCCACAGCTACACGTCACTTTGTGCCCAGAGTAGGGGGGCGTTTTTAAAGCCATTATTTCCCTACCAGCTATTAATTCATATATATTTTAATGTATCTTTCCATGTTTTCTATTAATTGATTGATAGACAAACCACTATTTATGATGTTTTAAAATGACTGATTCCTTGTCCGTTTATAGATTCACAAAGCACAGTAATACAGTTTTTAGAAATAAAAAATTGGATGCATCAGTTTAAAGATATGAGGGAGGAGGTGCTTAGTGGTGTACGTACCCAGTAACGCTTTCTAAGGTCAAAACTCGCTGGCTAAATTTAAAATAAAATATAAAAGTGATTAAAATGAAAATAAATAAATATTCATCGTGAAACTAAGGGATGTAACACAGTTTGGGAACAATTAATATTTAGCATCACGCCTTACTACACGTACTGCATATATCCTAATTACACTAATGAGCTAAGGATGAGGAAGGTTTAATTTACAGGGAGTGTACCCATATTTGCGTGGAATGGGAGTGGTAAACAATTTTTTTTAAACCTCAGTCCACCACCCGACTGTGATTCGAACCAGTCTAATCTAACACAAGTGGCGCCTTAGACCATGGTAAACTACATTTGTAGGTATACTCGTAGATTCCAATAATCAATTCAAGCATTGATAAAGAATAAAATATATTTATTAAATCATGTTTATTTAATCG
The DNA here is from genome assembly GCA_901482245.1 of Timema douglasi. Taxonomy (NCBI): domain Eukaryota; kingdom Metazoa; phylum Arthropoda; class Insecta; order Phasmatodea; family Timematidae; genus Timema; species Timema douglasi. Next base: position 5,840 of record CABEEJ010010289.1, read on the forward strand.
CAATCAATAATTTTTAGCTATATATATTTGAATGCCACAAATAGGTACAATTTAATTATTGGCGAGATATTAAATTATTTATTTTTTAAGTCCCAAATATTTGAGCTAATTAATACCAAAAATGAATTTTCATGATAACCCTCAATCCAACCCTGTATGTGGCTATGTGGTCAGGTAAGCCTCGATGGTGGAAAAAAACAACTCCCCGTTCTCCTTTGTGGTTCAAAAAGTCGAATATAAAACACAAATGTCATCATTTCCTGCGGGTTCCTATTTATTAAAATAATAACCATATGTGAAAGATAGTATTCTGATGGATTGATAGTACAATTTTTGGAGCTTAAGTTCGTACTATTTAATAATGTATTGTTATGATGAGTAGAAAAAATGTATTCAAACATGCGCAATATTTCCAATTGGTCTTACTAAAAACGAAAGCGTCAAGACATAGATATGACAAATTAACCTCTAACTATCCCCATATCTAAGTACTATTTTTCAGCTATATACAATTAATTTCAGTGATATTCACTATAGTTGTAGTAAGGAGAAATATTAATTTATAATATATGGAACGTACTTAAATGTGACATATACTTAAATTGATTGGTATAACTTCTTTGGTCAATTAAATCAAGATGAAAACAAGCAACATAGCGTGCAAGATAATTTATTTAAAGAAAAACCTAATTATCATTAATTATAAATTCAATTAAAACAGATACAATAACATTTCTAAAAAAATCATCAGTGAGATTGTTACAATAATAATATTCTGTAATTATTAAATTAGCAGAAAACAAGGACATAGTAATAACCTGTGATGCTAGTAATAGCAAGTTATAGGATTGACTGACAACCAAATCTACTAGTGGAGAAATTGACAATTCGGCTAGATTGGAGTTATTAATGCCTTAAACACGTTAACAAAGACGATTAATAAATTTGAATAACTTTGAAATAAAAATATTTAAAGGCTGAATTAAAGGTATGACTTATCAACAGTAATATGTAAATTGGTATGCCATCAATATTGATATTCTTGATTTAATTGACCAAAGAAATTATACCAATTAATTTAAGTATATGTAACATCTAAGTAAGTTCCTTATATTATATATTCAATTAAATTAAAAGATATCAAATTAAAATCCTAATGTGGGTAAAACCACTAAAACCAATTATGAGCACAATTTTACATATTTGTTATTATGATTGGTAAAACGTTATGTAGCTAAAATAAATTCACATAAATTGTCCTAATTAATCAATAACTATTATACTAAAAATTTAATTATTTACAAAACACGGCCTTGTAAATTATTCAACAACTTTAAACTTTCTAAAATGTTAAATATCCTGAAAATCACATTGGTGGACACCCAGGCTAAGGCATGATATGATTCACCGGACATAATCAAATCAAGGTTCGAATCTCGACTGGCTGTATTGATTGTGTTTTTTCTATGTTACTTTCCAATCTCCTTACAGGCAAATGTGGATACATATAATTTTGAATCATTCGTTACTGATCCCTTTCCTATTAGTATATACATATGGATAGCTCAAACTGGTAATAATGTTAGACATTTGAAATTGAAAAAACAAAATCAATGACTCTTCGCTGCAAAAAATTAAGTAGACTCGTAGCCAAATCTCACAAACCACAGACATGTGACCAAGATTTTTGAGCTCATTAAGTTTTCACAGTAGTATTATTATTATCATCAATAACAATAACCTTTGTAAATTAAAACAAAAGCAAGTGCAAGTACATTTAATATTGCGAGCATTGTTCCCGGCGACCCCACTACCTTAACAACGAGAGTGCGACTGACCCGCTGAGCAAACCTACCATGCTGGTTGCAGCACTCAGAAGCACAAGGCGCTATCAAAAACAATGAGCCACGCAACGGATCATCTTGCGCCAATAAGCCGAGAAGCTACGACTACAATTGAGTCATACTTTTATTAACAATAGCAGAGGGAAAAAAAGAATTCCCTTAAACTTTACAGCCACTGACTTACGTTCAATTAATTAAATCAAACCAAACGCACAAACATGATATTTCGAATTTTATCGATTTTATCGAATAAAAATACATTTTCACCTGTGCTTTGTTTAGTTCATGTCAGAATTGTCGCCATCAAAGTACTGTAATATTTTCTATTCTTCTTGTTATTTATATTCATATTTGACTTAATGAAAATCTTACAATCAAGTTGAAATTATGTTTTAATTTTTTATAAAACTATGTTTGATAATTCTCACTAATCAGCGGGGGAATGGGAAAGGAAAGTAAAAGATCGGAAGCAAAGTTATAATTCCTAAGAATCAAACATAATATTATCAAGCCCGCGGATAGTGTTTCATGATCATTAATATAGCGTGAAAGGCTCGTTTAATTGTATTACCTGCGCCTAGTGTGAACGCGCCCTTGTCTCGGCTAGATCCACCTGTTGATCACCCATAAAACCCGTGAGTTACGAGCGCCCAATAGTCCCTTGTTGCGCGGCGCGGCCCAGTAATAGCCGAGAGAAGAGCCCAGCCTAGTATTTACAGTGGGACGAGCTCAAACTCGGAGAGAGAACCAGTTCTTGTGACTGGCTTAGCGGCCAAGGGAACACACTGCTAAATTGAGTTGGATCACAGTTGATGTCGAAGATAATTCACTACTAATAAATTGGTTTACCATATATCCGAGTTATTAAAAGCTAAGGCATTAACAAGATTATAAAATAAGTCAGGGACGAATGTAAGGGGGGGTCGCCTTTAGGAGCGTGAAACTCATTACAGACGTCCTAGGGTTTCCAAATATTTTAACTGTGGGTTGGTACTTTGAAAAATATTAAGAGTGTGCAAGTGGGTATTTTTCACTTCAAGTCGAGTTAGAATGAATATATTGAGTTTTTTTTCAAGTTTGATAAGTATAGAGCAAAATTTGTAAAACCAAAATATTTCAAGTTGAATTTTTGTAATAAATCCATACATACCCCATAATAACTGATAATTTATACAAAGTATATAGAATTAAAAAAAGAAAATACTGCGGGATTCTATTTGCCAAGAAATTATATCTTAAAAATTGAATCAAATTAATCAAACCAGGAATTTTCGAGAAAACGATAGAAAATTTCGAAATTAAATTAATCAAACTAGGAATTTTCGGAGAAAAAAATAGAAAATCTTGAATACTCACATTTTCCGATTTTTTGAAAAATATTCCGGTTCAAGATCGAGTAGATAGATAATAGCCTACTATCCCACACCAAAGAAATATATATTTTTTATCATCGCATCTTACCACCCATTCGGGTTGTACGCCAAAATATAGTTAATCACCAGAGTAAAGGGAACAATACCAACAATATTATATTTTAAAAAACTTATTACATCATGGGCCTATTAAATTATATTTTAAAGAAATGTGAGAATGTAAAGTTTAACTCATTTTCATCAACATATAATGCGAATTGCCGCGGTTCTGGATTAAGATGAAAAATACAGGAAACTAAACAAAGACCTCTTTATACTAGGTACGTGCGAGACTCAAAAATATATAGAAAATTAAAGAAAAAAATACCGATCTCGTCACGAAAGTTAAAAAATGAATCTCGAAAACTCGAGAAATATAAAAAAGCAATTAATGGCCCTAAGAAATTAAAAAACCAAACCAGGAGTTTACTATTTTCAATAATACCATAGTAACCCAAAAATTGGCCTCATTTCCCCCCCAAATAAGCCTTTAGTAAGAAATTTTTTTGTTATAAATATTTTTTTTCAATATCAAACTTTGACTATAAAATCTGTTACACTACAAAACTAAATAATTTATAATTGGTTCAATCTTCGGTCCCAGTACAGATTTATCTGATTGCCAAACCCTTGCTTCACCTCTGGCTAGACTTGTATTAATCACAACTTGTGAATGTGTGGAATGCCACCACCATAGTTCGGATCCCACGTTAAACTGTATGTCCTCCATTTAATCTCACGATCACCCACCATTACACATTAGCGTAAGTGCGTATAACCCGAACGGGTAGTAAGACGTGGTGCTAATAATAATAATAATAATAATTATTATTATTATTATTATTATTATAAATTATAAATGGTGTTCATTGTAACTACCTATCACTATTTTATTTATTGCATTTAAAATGTGTATGAGTTATATCTCAAGTGTTTGAATGAACTATGTATAATACAATCTAAAGCAAGCGTCAGCAAAAATATCAAAAGGAAACTCTATAAACTATATATTTACTTTAATAAACATAGTTTAAAAAGATGTTTTCTCGTCTCGAATTGAAAATATGGTTCTTGCACATCCCTATTTTATACAAATGAAGTTATTTGTTAGGGTCAAAACAGAACATATAGCAATTGTTTTCGTGACTTTATGTGAACATTCCAAGACTTCCCTTCCCCTACTTTCTGTGCTATAGGATTCTAACCCAGAGGGCCCATTCTATTTTGGGTTTTTACGGGAAGCTAAAAATGTATGTAAATATTCCAACACTTTAAAAGGGTTTGGAGTTCTTAAAAAAAGATCACAGGGTTGTTTAACACTGATCAAATAAACCAGTTTTGACTGTGCACATTATGGTAACGCTAACGGTATAATCATGAAAACGATAAATATAGAAGAAATGTATCCACATTTTTGGAGGGCGAGTGGGGATATAATTTAGAGGGAGGGGAGACTACATCCGGCCAGAATTCGAGCCCCAAGTTCCACGCCACCGTTAAACCAGACCAAACGAGACGAGACTGACATTTAGCCCACTTGCCCACCGACGCGTGTATCAGCATAGTTATTGTATAAATGTGTTTATAGATTGGGTAGAATCCCAATATGTGACTGTGTGTATGTGTTTACACGCACTTCTACGCTTGTAAAGTTTGAAATGATATGGAGAGTAAAACACACTTTGTCTTTACAAACTTTATAGTTTATATTTTTTCTAATAACAATTTCAGGAGAGAGGGCGTACAAAATTTTATAAAATAACTTTTATACATTTTGTTTAAAAATTGAAATTCCCTAAAACCCCAGAGATCATTTGGAGTATTCCTCCTCGCAAAGAAAAAAAAAAAAATTGAAGTTGTCCTTCTCTTGAAATTGTTGAAATTTGGATGGTCCTAGAAGCTATTTAGACTTCTCTTAGACGGATATTTTTACAATTAGATGCATCTAGAAGTAATTAGAAGTTTTATTTAAGATTATCTTTCTGCTTTATATTCGATGATATCAGAAAATTAATAATATATCTAGAGGGGGTCACTTTTTCCAAAGGGGCGAATTCTTTACAGGGGGACAACCCCTTGTTCAACCATCCATGCATATAGAACGGAAAAGGTATATATTTTGACAGTGCCTGTACCAGAACAAGTATGTTTTACACAAATCCCTATAAAACATGAAAAGTCTGAACTAGTAAAATATTACAAATTTATGTGAATAAATATAGATTTTTATATAGATATAACATTATATCGACTTCATCTCAGCCCACATCAATACAACTGCGGAAGGAACAGGAGTCACATCGTAACATAGTTTTTTTGTAGAATTCATAAGATGTCGGAATGGAGATGAGTGAAATCACTATACCGTACTTAAAAGAATATTAAAAATATTCCATTGTGAAAAATCTACGTCACTCATTCCAAGAGAAACTGTGGTCAAATTAAAAACGCAGTAAAATGTTATTCGATGTGATTGTATGTAGGGTTTAGCTGTGTACTTATTTCCCGGTTAAAAGGTTGTGAGATAGCTAGAGATTGAGGTGCCTTTACCAGCTATCACCCATAAAACTAAAATAATATATATTTTTAGACTATTTTAATCTTTCTCTCCGTATTCCCACCTTTGGGACGTTTTTACGAACAGTGCAAACGTTTTAACGTTTAAAGAGCTAGCGTGATATATTAATGTTTGTACGCCACCATTAGGATGACATTTGATATAATTATTGAATTGGGTCCAAGTTTGCTGTTCTGTATTATAATAATTAAAACAGGATGATGTCTTATTTTAGATATTAAAAGTTCTGGTGTTTTATAGTTTTATTTTTATTTTAAGTAAATAAACAGTTTTTTGCTAGATATTTCACACGTTGTAGATTTTAATTTAAAGGCCCGACTATTACGTCATATGCATGATAATTCCCGACACATGAGATTTAGAACACGGATTAAGATGTCATAGACTCCACCTACACGGCTCCTCGTCAGGAAGGAAAGTGAAGAGATGCGTACCCTGAAAGGGTATATCAAGCGAGATTTCCTTCTCGAAACTTCCTAAAATAAAAAAGGTGTGGTCATCCAGGTGCGTTTCTGTCCACAAAACTGGGTTGTCTTTTCAAACAGAGACGTAGAAATATGTCGCCATACCTTGCAACTTAACACAAATAAATCTTACTGGGATGTATAATTCCATAACATTACTACGTTTTAATGCGCACACCAAGTTGATCAAAAAAGCTAGAGCCAAGAAATCAAAATATTGGAGGCTAGCATCTAACTTCAAACATAAACGATACAAATTCACGGCTTTGAGAACGACAAGTGTGAATAATCGGGCCTCTAAAGAGTAAATTGTTTCTACAACACAACTTAACGGTGCGTTGCATGCAAAGGGCGTAAACATCCTAAAGATGCGCCAAAACGCACAGATAAGTTTATTTTATGTCTTAACGCACGATTAATTGAATGGTTGAGGATGTGTTTCTAATCAGAGCGAACATTTTAAGGAAGTCTAGGCACTAAATGAAGGTTTAAAACCTACTGTAATCAAGAGTGTTAATCCACAAAAATTCGCTTCGGTGGAGAAATGATCTAAGGTGCTACACTCGCAATAGAATAAAATGGCAATGACGGGGAGATCATGGTTCGATCCCGGTCGGGTGTGTGTACAAAGGTTTTTTTTCCTAAATGGTTTTCCATATCATATCCACTCAAATGCTGGTTCACTTTCTCCAAATCCAACCTTCATAATACCTAAACCATTAGCGTAATTAGTAAATAACTGTATAAACTGAATGGGTGGTAAGACGCTTGCTAAAAAAATCACAAAAAAGGTATTTCAATATCTATACCCTGATTTTGTTTGGAAGAACAGTAGAGAAAATTCAAACATATTTATTTGCGGCCAACATAAATAACATTTTACTATATTATTTGTGTTATTTTATAGGTATTGATAACATATATAATATCCAAAGATACAGCTGCAGATAACATGACTTGATGTATGAATATATTTAAATGGTTTTAATAACTTTAGTAACTAGCTTCTAACGTTCTTCCTACCTAAAGAATACTAAAGTCCCGCGTTCCGAGTCTTAGTTTTTATTTTCAGCCATTCAGGCAACACGCATTTTTAGGTCTATTAATTACACTAATAAATTAGGCATGAGGAAGGTAGCATTCAAAAGAAATGTTCCCGCATCTGCGTTAAGGAAAGTGGGGAAACCATTAGGGAAAATACCTTCACAGTAACCTGACCTACCCATCACAGGAAAACCAGTCTAAGTGAACTTGACATAGAGACTGCGTGACCATCGATGCGGATCCACGCCCTACTATCCGACAGTGCTATGCTATACTGATGTAGAGGAGGAATTTGCGTTGAAGAGTCGGGAACCCCCTCAGTAGACTTGGCCTGGATTACAACCCCAATCTCCACCTGTAAGAGGCAAACAAGACAAGACGAGAATGATGCCCTGGACCGTATTCCCACCGATGCGAGTTATGCCCCTTGACAAAAAAAAATAATAATCCCCAAGCATGTAAAGAAAATAAAAATACAAGGAAAGTCCTCGCATCCCAGAACTCGTTCCAGCACCGGTTCCCGACGATTAGTGTAAAAGATAGGGCAGGCAAACGAACCTCAAGAGACACAGGGAGTCTCCCCTCATTCCTCTCGAAAAGAGTCGCCGTCATACAGCTAGCGGACCGTGGTGAAAGGGTTAATGGGACGAGACCAGGGTTCGTGCTCCGACACGGCCCCCGACACAAGACAGACGGACGGCGGTAAAAAAAATATTGCCGTCTCCCATCAGTACACACGGCACAGCGCCCGACAGCGGATCGTAAGGTAATTAAACTAAACCCCGAAACAATTAGTCTAGTTTAAATGAACTAACACAAGTTTGTTTTCAGACCCGCTCGAGTTAGCAACACCTTAGGGGACTTGTTAATCACCTGCTCACACCATGAACTAGTATGGATTGTATTCGGGATATTCGGAATTAAACTAAAATATGGAGTGGGTGCGGTTTTGCACAGATATGTGATATAGTATATTTTAATGCTCACCACCCCTTACAACAAGTCAGCGCTATCCCTATGTTTACAACAAAAGGATAGAGACGAGGAAATGTATCCACATTTTCCATGAATAAGATGGAGAAACCCTCCCTCAAAACTCCCAGTCGGGATGAGAACTCTCACCTCCACATCCCCAATGATTCTGTCTATTGCGAGAGTGACGCCTTAAACCATGGACCCACAAATGAAGGAAATTTATTTTTACCATCGCTTCCTACCTATTTTGATTATACGTATATATGATAATTACACTAATCGGATAGGGATAAAGAAGGGTTGGATTTTAAAAACTTGTAACCTCCATACACCCGACTAATATTTGAACCACAATTCCCCTGTTATCAACAGTCTAGTCTATTGCGATAGTGTCGCCTTAGACCATGCGGCCACCGAAGCAGGTTTACCGGTGTAGAATATTTTTTACAAAGTGGTAAACAATTGCATTATCAGACTAGTTCTTGTTCTAAACTAAAACTAAGGTTCTAATTCAGGTGAAATCTCTAAATGCCACTGCATGACACTTAAAACGTACATCCATAAAAATAATATGAATGATATACCGTACATCCATAAAAATAATATGAATGATATACCGTACATCCATAAAAATAAT
>CABEEJ010010290.1:0-14790 GCA_901482245.1 Timema douglasi
TGAGTATTACTGACTCTCCATGACAGTGGTGAGTATTACTGACTCTCCATGACAGTGGTGAGTGTTACTGACTATCCATGACAGTGGTGAGTATTACTTACTCTCCATGACAGTGGTGAGTGTTACTGACTATCCATGCCAGTGGTGAGTATTACTGACTCTCCATGACAGTGGTGAGTATTTCAGACACACCTGATGCCATTCAGCCTCCACCTCATACCGCCATTCCTCTCCTTGTTTCTCAGTGCCTGATTTTGTGAAGAATCCTCCGTTAGTGACTGGACTCGAGTGGGAGGATCCTTTCCACGTGAACCCTCTGAGTGTGTCCGAGGAGAGGAGACTACATCTCCTGATGACCAAGATAGCAGCACTGGTCAACCTCCGCGGGTTGGTCCTGAGACCCTACTTCCAAGACTATGAGCTGGTAAGGGGGAGGGGAGACAATACCGCCAAATTAAATGTAATGGACCTATCATTATGTAATATATCTTATATACGAAACGTTAAACATCAGTATTGTAAAATTAATGTAAAATCAAAGGTTGGGAATAGTCCTATTTGTTATTACAAGACATACTCTACCAACGTACAAAGTCTCATTCGAATACATTCAGCAGTTTTGGCGTGATTGAGTAACAAACATCCAAACACACGAACTGTCGCATTTATAATATTAGTAAGATAAGATAGAGACTCTCACTAACTACTCGTAAGACTTGTAAAACAAAATAATATAAATTTTTGTAGAAACAACGAGAAAAGAGTATCATCTTGTCCACCAAAGAGTTTAAAAATTAATTTCACATTTCAAAGAGTTCAACAAATATATATATATGCTTATAGCTCTCAAAACTATTGGTTTTATAAAAATACTTATATTAATAAATATATATATATATATATATATTTAATAGTAGCTACTATAACTTTACAAAGATAAGTTATCTAATAGACTATCTCAAATAGTTACGTAGATATAAACAAAATAATTGAAAGTTTGGTTTATGTTTAAGTATCCTTTAAGTCGTTTTCATTGGAAACGAGATCTGCCATTTTGTTTGTAATATTAAACAATATCTAGAAACAAAAAGTCAATCAACATCGTTATAGCGGATTTAGAGAAAATCGAGTTTTTCTCTTTTTGCCCTTTAGTAACCTACTCTTAATTTGAGGGTTGGATATAATCCCAAAAACTCCTCGGGGTAGCATTATAGACACCCTATATACCAATTTGTATCCCAATCTGTAAAATGGTTTCAGCTATAGACCGGGCTACAGACAGATGGTATCGTAAAACCACTTTTTCGGTTTCATGGGGTCATGAAACGTCAACATTTATCAATATCTTGAGTTTGATTTTTTTTTACAATCATAATACTTTTCTCTACGAAGAGTCGAGACTCGAGAGGAAGTAGAAATTAAAAAAAGGGTACCATAAAATTCAAACCAGCCGTTGTTTGATTATCTTAGCCATCAACCACCCTTTTAAAAAAAACAGATTTAACAATGTGAAAAATTAAGTTGGTGACATTGACCAGCCGGAGTCTATCTCGAGTTTCATTCTTGCTCATCCAACACAACGCTCAGCCGATACCCATTAACAGTTCCTGTGTCAGCCGCTTGCTTATCTGGCTGACGACTGAATCGTGGGACACATTTTCAAGGCCATGGGAAAGGCAGATGTAACACAAGTACTAAGATACTGTGACATTGTTTAGCAAACAACTCGATTAGGATTTTCACCAGAGTACATTTATTAGAGTTTTCAAAACACCCACAAACTAGAACAAATAATCACTGGAGTTTTCAAAACAACCACAAGCTAGAACAAATAGTCACTGGAGTTTTCAAAACAATCACAAGCTAGAACAAATAATCACTGGAGTTTTCAAAACAACCACAAGCTAGAACAAATAATCACTGGAGTTTTCAAAACAACCACAAGCTAGAACAAATAATCACTGGAGTTTTCAAAACAATCACAAGCTAAAACAAATAATCATTGGAGTTTTCAAAACAATCACAAGCTAGAACAAATAATCACTGGATTTTTCAAAACAGCCACAAGCTAGAACAAATACTCACTAGAGTTTTCAAAACAATCACAAGCTAGAACAAATACTCACTAGAGTTTTCAAAACAATCACAAGCTAGAACAAATAATCACTGGAGTTTTCAAAACAACCACAAGCTAGAACAAATAATCACTGGAGTTTTCAAAACAACCACTAGCTAGAACAAATAACCACTGGAGTTTTCAAAACAACCACAAGCTAGAACAAATAATCACTGGAGTTTTCAAAACAACCACAAGCTAGAACAAATACTCACTAGAGTTTTCAAAACAAGCACAAGCTAGAACCAATAATCACTGGAGTTTTCAAAACAACCACTAGCTAGAACCAATAATCACTGGAGTTTTCAAAACAACCACTAGCTAGAACCAATAATCACTGGAGTTTTCAAAACAACCACAAGCTAGAACCAATAATCACTGGAGTTTTCAAAACAACCACAAGCTAGAACAAATACTCACTAGAGTTTTCAAAACAATCACAAGCTAGAACAAATACTCACTAGAGTTTTCAAAACAATCACAAGCTAGAACAAATAATCACTGGAGTTTTCAAAACAACCACAAGCTAGAAAAAATAACCAAACAATCTAATTGCTTGTATAAACCTAAAAAAATAATGTGTTTCTCATTTATTCAGTGGAGACCAAGTCGAAGGTACTATCTCTAATCTCTAAAAGGATATAGAAGGAGTAGTTCTGAAAGGGTAGCCCTGGTATTTGATGGACAACCTAAGAGTGGGTGAGGTGTCCATATAAACACATAAAAGCTAAATGGCTAAAGGCACTGTACAATATTTTAGCGTATCCACCCTAGAAAAATTCCTTTCTTCGTACTTGCCTCCAAAAATTCAAGAACATATTTACACCATTTACCTCCAGACTATGCCTCCCTCCCTCCAACTCAACTTCATGGATAATTTTGGTACCACCTCCAATATTCTCGTAAATAAATCCCACGGCAGCTCTTGCATTAACATAATTTTAAAGATAAGAAATGTATGGTACAAGGCGTAGCTGTCGTAATAGACTGTACTACCAAATTAAGGGGAGACCACAGTTATAATCCCAGTTGTGGGATTTTCTCTAAACGGTTTCTCAGCCTCCCTCCACGTGAATCGAGTTAAATTTCCACCTTTCCTATCCCTATCCCGTTAGTATAGTTAATGTATGCCAGGGGTCGGCGATAGGCCGATCTCGAAACAATTTTCAGTCGGTCGCACAAGAAAAACTACATCGTCGCATAAAGGTAAGCTTACCTTGCATTATTCCATCTGATAAATGTAAACGTCGATCGGGGCCCCAAAAGGGTGGTCGATCCCTGATGTACGTGAATGGCCCGAACTGGGACTAAGATGCTGCTAAAAGTATATTACAATCTGTCAGATCTAATGAACTATTTACTTTGAATTCCTGTTTGTATATTTGTAAAGGGAAAATGTCTCCAAACGGCTATATTAAATTAAACATTTAAACGGCAGTCTCTATGAGAGTAGGGTGCAGGAGGTAAGTGTATGTATAGTATTTTTATCTTATTGATTTTACCTTCTCTCTTAAATATAAAAGACATAATAATTTTTTTGTCTTATTTCTTTTCTTTTTTCAGATATGATTGGTTAGTTTATTATTAATTTTAAACAGGATTGATATAAAATAGAAAGGATCCCGAAGAAACTTTGTACCTCCTTATAAAAATATTATCAGAGGACCTGATTGAAAGGACATAAGAGCACTGCCTATATACTTAACAGAAAACTGTAGGCCTAAAAGTTCACAATTAAAACACAACAAAACACATAACTATAAAATTCTCGGGGTACATGAGTCCCCTTATTCAGCGTAAGAGAGTAATTAACACAGACTGTACCTTGGACATTTAATAATTATTTGTTTTGGTGTATTTTAGTTATGAACTTTGAGTTCTAAAATTTTCTGGTGTGTATCCTTATTTCAATGTTTAATTTATTTGTATATCTGAACAATTACACCTAAACAGGGGAATCGAACTCGGGACAATTGGCTTAGCGCGTCATTGCTCTACAGCTGAGCTATCCAGGCTTCGTTCCATGCCCAGTGTCGTTCTTCATTCCTAGTTTATGGTAGATCATTTCAATCTTCCGGGAAATTTCAATTTTTTTATTTTCTTTAGCGCCGCGTCTTAATACCCGTTTCGGTTATACGCCTATGTACTATTATTATTATTATTATTATTATTATTATTATTATTAGCACCGCGTCTTACTACCCGTTCGGGTTATATGCACTTACGCTAATGTGTAATGGTAGGGTGATTGTGAGATGAAATGGAGGACCTACAGTTTNTTAACGTGGAATCCGAACCATGGTGGAGGCCTGGCATTCCCCACATTCACAAGATGTCTTGTCAGAGGTGAAGGAAGGGTTTGGGTTTTACGCCTATGTACTGATTACACTAATGGACTAGGGTTTATGAAGGCTTAATTTAGAGGAAACGCACCCACATTCACGTGAAGTGAGAGTGAAAAACCATTTAGGAAAAAAAACCTCAGTACACCTGACCTGGATCGAACCCCATTTCCCTGTCTTCGGCAGTCTAGTCCAACAAGAGGAAAGCGCGTTAGACCACGAGGCCACCGAAGTGGTGGTTTTATTTAAATACGTGTAATCTTTTCTTTTACAATAAAACACTTACCTTTTTTAAATTTTAAAAACGCCTTCCAATTTTTTTCTTCAAATAAATCCACTTTTGTAGAAAAAAGTTATAAATAAATTTGGTAATGGCCATAGACGCCTTCAGTGTCTATGTAAGTAGGTAGTATTTTTATGTAATGCTATGAAATGAGTTTGGATTATAATATTGTAATATTTTAAATCCTTTCAAAAATGTTTATTTTACCTCACAAAAATAATAACAATTTATACATATAATACCTTCCTAGGGCATCCCCCCCCCCAAAAGTAAGTACCTAAGGTTATTAAATCATTGAATAATGTAGTATAGCAACTTAAAAAAATGTGTGATTTTTAATAACATCACCAAATTCCCAAATGTAAGGTAATATTTATGGTACAAAATTATTTATAGAGATATGAATAAAATGAAATGTTATTTTTGCGCGCTTACTAGTTGCGTTTAGGTTGCAATTTCTATATGTTTAGTATTCAGTGCCAGTATAATACCAGTGCGTGTAGACGTTTTCCCAGACGCACGCGTATTTTGCCCCCTAACCTCACCACCCAGGAAAAATCCCCGAGGGCGCCACTGTTCGGGGTGGGAGAATAAGGGCTAACCTAAGTGTGCTTCAAGTTTGGAGTAGCTCCTTCAATTAGAGGGATTCGAAACCATAGCTCAGTCAGTAGCGTGTCCACCAACTGAAATAAGGACCCCCTGGTTCGATTCCCGGAATGACCAAAAAATGTATTATTGGTGAACTGAGGGTTTCCCTTTCAGAGTGATGAATTAACGTCCGGGGGGCTGGATGTTGTGTCTGTCCTAGATATAAGTTAATTTATATGTTTGTGTGCTTGTCAGATTGCTAAGAACGTGGGCACAGCCACTATCGCCCACTTTGCCCGAGTCCTCAGCTTCCTCGGCATCTTGGTGTCAGGGGAGGATTTCCACCTGCTGCTCAAGAAGTTCCTCAAGGACAGTTACACCGTCAACTATGTGGCCTTCATAGCAGCAATTGATGACATCGTCAAGTACCTGGACCACAACTTGCTGCTGGATCTAGGTGGGGTAAGGAGACTGTACACCAAGTACAAACACGAAAACTTGCTATTGGATTAATGCTGCAGGTGGCTACAATCACATTAAATACCTCGCCGAGATCTTGCTGCAGGATCATCGTCCACAACCCTCTGTTTGTCAGGACGTTTTGACGCAATACCCCGGCCGTGCTATCAGCGCTGAGTTACCCAAGATACCCAGACCGGAGATAGGGCATGTTCGTGCCTCCGACGTGTTTGGCCTGCAGAGCATATTCCACCCCTCGTTGGACCGGCCTGTGGAGCAAGAGAATCTTCAGGAAGTCATCAGGAGGATACAGAGACACGTGTTTACCAACAGGATCAGAGTGGGGCAGTTCTTCCAGGTACAATGTCACTGAGGGACAGTTCTTCCAGGTATCATATCAATGAGGGACAGTTCTTCCAGGTATAATGTCACTGAGGGACAGTTCTTCCAGGTAAAATGTCTCTGACGGACAGTTCTTCCAGGTATCATATTACTGAGGGACAGTTCTTCCAGGTATAATGTCAATGAGGGACAGTTCTTCCAGATACAATATCACTGGGGACAGTTCTTCCAGGTATCATATCACTGAGGGACAGTTCTTACAGGTACAATGTCACTGGAAGACAGTTGTTCCAGGTATAATGTCAATGAGGGACAGTTCTTCCAGGTATAATGTCACTGAGGGACAGTTATTACAGGTACAACGTCACTGAGGGACAGTTCTTGTAGGTACCATATCACTGAGGGACAGTTCTTCCAGGTATAATGTCAATGAGGGACAGTTCTTCCAGATACAATGTCACTGGGGATAGTTCTTCCAGGTATCATATAACTGAGGGACAGTTCTTCCAGGTATCATATCAATGAGGGACAGTTCTTCCAGATACAATGTCACTGGGGACAGTTCTTCCAGGTATCATATCACTGAGGGACAGTTCTTCCAGGTATCATATCACTGAGGGACAGTTCTTCCAGGTACAATGTCACTGGAAGACAGTTGTTCCAGGTATAATGTCAATGAGGGACAGTTCTTCCAGGTACCATGTCACTGAGGGACAGTTATTACAGGTACAATGTCACTGAGGGACAAGTCTTGTAGGTACCATATCACTGAGGGACAGTTCTTCCAGATACAATGTCACTGGGGACAGTTCTTCCAGGTATAATGTCACTGAGGGACAGTTCTTCCAGGTACCATGTCACTGAGGGACAGTTCTTCCAGGTATCATATCACTGAGGGACAGTTCTTGTAGGTACCATATCACTGGGGGACAGTTCTTCCAGATACAATGTCACTGGGGGGCAGTTCTTCCAGATATAATGTCCGTGAGGGACAGTTCTTCCAGGTACTATGTTTCTGAGGGACAATTATTACAGGTACAATGTCACTGGAAGACAGTTGTTCCAGGTATAATGTCAATGAGGGACAGTTCTTCCAGGTACCATGTCACTGAGGGACAAGTTCTTGTAGGTACCATATCAATGAGGGACAGTTCTTCCAGGTATAATGCCAATGAGGGACAGTTCTTGTAGGTACCATATCAATGAGGGACAGTTTTTCCAGGTATAATGTCAATGAGGGGCAGTTCTTCCAGGTACAATGTCACTGAGGAACAGTTCTTCCAGGTATAATGTCACTGAGGGACAGTTCTTCTAGATACCATGTCACTGAGGGACAGTTCTTGTAGGTACCATATCAATGAGGGACAGTTTCTTCCAGGTATAATGTCAATGAGGGACAGTTCTTCCAGATACAATGTCACTGAGTGTCAGTTCTTGTAGGTACCATATCACTGGGGGACAGTTCTTCCAGATACAATGTCACTGGGGGCAGTTCTTCCAGATATAATGTCACTGAGAGACAGTTCTTCCAGGTACTGTGATTCTGAGGGACAGTTATTACAGGTACAATGTCACTGGAAGACAGTTGTTCCAGGTATCATATCAATGAGGGACAGTTCTTCTAGATACCATGTCACTGAGGGACAGTTCTTCCAGATACAATGTCACTAGGGAAAGTTCTTCTAGGTACCATGTCACTGAGGGACAGTTCTTCTAGATACCATGTCACTGAGGTACAGTTCTTGTTGGTACCATATCAATGAGGGACAGTTCTTCCAGGTATAATGTCAATGAGGGACAGTTCTTCCAGGTACCATGTAACTGAGGGACAGTTCTTGTAGGTACCATATCACTGGGGGACAGTTCTTCCAGGTATAATGTCAATGAGGGACTGTTCTTCCAGATACAATGTCACTGGGGACAGTTCTTCCAGGTATCATATACACTGAGGGACAGTTCTTCCAGGTATAATGTCACTGAGGAACAGTTCTTCCAGGTACAATGTCTCTGAGGGACATCTCTTCCAGGTAAAATTTCACTGAGGAACAGTTCTTCCAGGTACAATGCCACTGAAGAACAGTTCTTCCAGGTACAATTTCACTGAAGAACAGTTCTTCCAGGTATAATGTCACTGAGGAACAGTTCTTCCAGGTAAAATGTCTCTGAGGGACATATCTTCCAGGTACAATGTCACTGTGGAACAATTCTTCCAGGTAAAATTTCACTGAAGAACAGTTCTTCCAGGTACAATTTCACTTAGGAACAGTTCTTCCAGGTATAATGTCACTGAGGAACAGTTCTTCCAGGTACAATTTCACTGAGGAACAGTTCTTCCAGGTATAATGTCACTGAGGAACAGTTCTTCCAGGTATAATGTCACAGAGGGACAGTTCTTCCAGGTACAATTTCACTGAGGAACAATTCTTCCAGGTATAATGTCTCTAAGGAACAGTTCTTCCAGGTACAATTTCACTGAGGAACATTTCTTCCAGGTACAATTTCACTGAAGGGCAGTTCCTCTAGCTACTGGGCTATTTTGTATTCTTACTCTATGCCTAGACTAGTAGAATACAATAAAATAGTGCCTAATAGTTAGAAAGAACAACTGAAGTTAGTTTATATGACAGGATTTCGATCCAATGAACTGTGGACGGATCACAGTGTCCCAGTTCCGACGAGGTCTAGACAGAGTCGGTATCAACGCGATCGACAGACTGTATCTCTCTGAACCGGAGATCGACATGGTCCTGCAGGTGTACAGGGATCCTAACGACTCAAGCAGGATGTGTTGGAAGACCTTCGAGGATGACATAGACCAAGGTATACAGGGTCACATGTAAGAAACCATTTTAATTTGGCTTTCGCCGGGTGCTAGTACATTAATTACACTAATGGAGTAGGAACGAGAAAGATAGGATATTAAAGAGATTGTAAATGTATTTGCGTGGAGGGAGAGTAGAAAACAATTGAGGAAATCTCAGTACACCCTACTGGGATTTGAACCCTCTTCTCTCCATCACCAGCAATCTAGTTCAACTAGAGAAGGCTGCATTTGACTAGACGGCCTACCCCCCCCCCTTTTTTTTACCTTTTACATTCATTAATGTTTCCATCCTGTGGCCTGGGTCAGTTGTTTATTCAATTCATATATTTTCCACTACAGCCCTGTCGTAGCTTCATATGCCTTATAATCAGGGCCCGGATTTTGATGAAATGTCATCTTTTTATTGGTTCATCACAGACAATGCTCATAAGTGAATAAACTCTGTTCAAGTGTTCATGATCCTCTGGTTGTATAAATATATCTTAAAGGTCATTATTTGCTAATTTTGGGTCATTTTGGAATTTTGGGTCATCTTTTTAAGGTTTTCTTTCTCTAAAAGTCATTTTTAGGCATTTATAGCATTTTTTATTCATTTTTAGGTTTTTTAGAGTCATTTTAAGGCATTCATGTTGATTAAGTATACTTTTTAATACAATCGATATTTTATAAATACACAATTTTTTTCATCACACAGTCGTCGGAATGAGAAGATAATGCAATCGATGATCCTTGTGTTCTCTTTGATTGTCAGCTGTAAAATACACATTCCTGGAGAGACATAACAACTAGGCTCTAGAGGGTTGGAGGGGGCTATTACTTCTGAAGAACATATTTCTAAATCAATGTTATATTCAGCGGAATGAAATAGTTTAGATATTTAAGGCTTTTGCATTGCATTTAACATTCACATTGGTAAAGTGCATGTTTGATTTAGTCGTTATAACTCTTTGTTCGTATTTTAAGGTAATTTTTATAGGATTTTTAGGTAATTTTATGATTATAATTAGGTCATCAAATAAAGGCCCTGCGTAATTTTTATAGGATTTTTAGGTAATTTTATGATTATAATTAGGTCATCAAATAAAGGCCCTGCTTATAACATAACCTAAAAATAACACAGGGACAACTTGGAGTCCTCGGTCGTTAATTCATTACTGTGAAAGGGTAAACCCACATTTAACCATTGATCAATTTTTCGACCATGCTGGGAATCGAACTAGGGACTCTTAGTTCGTTAGTCAGACACGCTACTGACTCAGCTAAGGTGTTGGATATGTGACCAATGATGTGAGTCATTTTCATACTGTAGGATCTCTTAAAACTTATATTCATCTACATTTAAAAAATATTCAAATCCCACCACATTTAACGATATTCATATTCTACCTCATTTAACATACCCTATACCTCCTTTCACTCTCAATGCAACTAAATATAAATTTTAAATTGTTTTAGTAGTTGCTGGTTATTGTATGTTTTCAGTTGATCTTTAAAAGTTGGCTATGTTTAGTGCTATTTTATTTGATTAATCTTATTTTTAATTTGGTAGGAATTTAGTGTTTTTTACTGACTTCAAAAGACATGTTTTAATTCATGTGTATTACAAACTAACACATGTTGGCAGTGGCAGATAGTGTCTAAAAGTATTGGTTGTCAGGAGGCCAAGGTGGCCCACCCACAACTATAAAGATATCATTTAATTTTTATAAAAAATATGAAATATTAAAAAAAATACGTAAGTGCAATAAAGATACAATCAACATTTTTGCTAAATTGAACCGTAACTAGATTGAACACAATAACTATCAAGGGGGGTTCGATATATACAAAACAATAGGAATTGGTGATAGGAGTGGGTCGTTTAAGTTACAAAATATTCAAAACCTGGGTGTACCAAGTGTACCCAGACACGCAACCCACCCCGATTGCGGGAAGAACCAGACGGTCAGACTCAAGGAAAGGAAAAAAATCTCTTAATTAATCTCTTATTCATCCAAACACAAACATTTAAAGATTGGGAAGTGCTATACCTAAGGGTATTGATTACATATAAATTAATTAATGAAATTGAGAAGTCCATGAAATTGTTTATTAAATTATATATGAATTTAATATAAGAAGAATAATTTACTAGATAACTCCAAAACATTAATAAAATGTAAAATCTCTATGATCACCATAGAACAAAAGTTTAACACAATATGGAGAATTTATCAATGAGAAGTTTTAATTTACAGCAAAAATATTCTGTGTAAATCTAAAAAACACAACGTCATAATATTGACTATCTGTCTCCTAAGACTCTTACAGTAAATAGCCAACATTTACTTCATATTACTAATTTCAAAGTTTCTCATCTTCCTGCCCTAACTTGCCATAACTCACAAAATTCATCTAAACTTCAAACGATATTTCATTGTGACCTAATAATAATTTACGTTAAACAGGCCAATCTTGTCATAAATCAAAATACAATTAATGCCTATAAATTTTAGTACCAGACCTAACAAGTAACACTAACAAAAAAAAAACATTAATAATTATAATATAAACAACAGTTCAATAATCAAAGTTAATATCTGACTTCTGTTCAAGTGACGCATTACTAGCGCTACCAAAAAAACAACGTATAATTCCTTAACTATCATCTTAGTAGATTCATTTAAGTTTAAGAACAATAGACCTGGCCTAATGTTATCAGGGCCCGATGTATAGTTACTCAAGTATTTATATATAAATATATTTTTGTCTGTTAAAAAAAATTCTTACATAATATAAATAACGATCTGAAGCTTCCGCTTCTTTCTACAAGACCTAACTCATGTCCATGAGCGGACATTTATATATATAATAAGCTAAACAACAATTAACATCTGCCGGAATTGAATTTAGAAGAACAATACATTATTATGCCGAAATAGAATTTGTGCTTACAACATGTCAATGATGACCGGAGCCTTAGCCTCGTCCTACTATTCCCAAAGCACTGCAGAAGCAGAACCATAGCAACAGAGACATTATAAAGAAACTGTGAGTGGGGATAGGAACCATATTGGATATTCCAAGTAAGTAATGATATATTTGAAAAGTGGTGAAATAACTTTATTTCAACTTAATTATTATTGTTTTAAAAATCACAAAAATCACAAAATAATATAATACCTACTGAATAGTTATGCTTCATTATTAGTAGTTAGCCTATGAAAGTTTGAACGATGTTTGGGTTATTTGGTATTGAAGTAGTGTTTAAAAGCATCTCTGATTTTAATTGCCTTTTCAGTAGCTCTATTGCATCTACGAAAGTCATAATTTGGCCGGTAGTCTCGAAGGAGCTGTGTTTGGTTTTGTGCAACATAACTATCCACTTCTGCACTGCCTTCTCTATCAACAATGTTATGCAACAAACTAACACATTGCATAATCACGTCTACATTATCCAGCATACACTGAATTTCAGTTTTTAGAACTCGCTATATTATCCATCTTCCTCCCCAATATTAAAATAATCGTCAACCCATTCTTCCCTAAATGGCTCTTCACCCATCATTAAAAATGTCAACACACCATTTTCCCTCACAAATTCTTCTTCGTCCGATGACTCCATCTTGACAGCTCGCTCGAGTGATTACTTGCACATAGTTGCAACCAAGGTGACCATTTCGTACACGCGCAAGCTTATTGCGCACGCTTGCGCAACCTAGTACTTGCGCAAGCGTGTATCCAAAGTGGCCGAAGCCTAACTTTTTAAAAGACGTAGATATGTCCTAGATTGATATCCCGCCAAGAGTGAAGTTTCCTTCGATCTTCTGGTGGTATTTAGTTGATACATTACCTCAGAGAGGGTGGAGGTAGGGGCTACATACAAGACAGACACAAGGAGAAAGGGTGGTAGTCGGTGAAAGGGGAATATGTGACTTGACAGTGGTAGGAAAACCTAGAACAGGCATCAAGGCAAGGTGGAAGATTTCAGCGCCGGAAGCGCCATACGCCATTCAAGCGCCCTCAGTCACAACTCAGAGTTGACTTGATCAGTAAACTCGCGCATTAGGACGTGATTACACGTTCGCGAAGAGGGTTGTGGGGCGTGATCGATGGTTTATTTGAAGTGGACATAGGGAAATGGCACAAGGTGAGTCTCAAATATTATCACATTATTTGGTTATTTGATTGAATATTATTTGGAGTAATTCGTTACTGTCTTTGAGGAATTAAACGTTGTAGCTATGATAAGACGCTACAATATATAATCATGTTTATCAGCCACACCAGTAATTTTACTTTGTAAACCATTATAATGGCCATGGTAGCTTGCAGCTACATCTGTACTATTAGATAAACATTTTTTTTGGGGGATGAATTTTAAGACGCTGTAATGTTTCAGTCAATAGATCAAAAAGTCCCTGTCCTGTACTATCATTACTTGGCAGAACTGAAAATAGTCGCTCACAGTTAACATCTTTTACCTAATAATAATGCTAAATTGATTGATGGATGAATTATCTTGTGTTGATTAACTAGAATATAATAATAGTTTGCTTGAGAAACCTCATGACTAATTTATTCTTGTATCATACTCTTCATAATTTAGTTTAACATGCTAAGACCCCAGGTTAGGATTCCTAGCTAAGCTTCACTGAGCAGTCGCAATATGAATGATCCGATTCTTGGGCGGAACGCAAGAATAATGCTCGAGGCAGAGGAAAGGTAGAGGAAAGGCAGAGGAAAAGAGGGGGTTGAGCGGTTCAAGTGTCGTGTTAGAACGTCTGGCTAGCAGTCATCATCATCATCACCATCATCATTATCGTAATCATATCATGGCGTGATTAAATCTTACACAGAATTATTACATACCGTAGGGCAGTGGTTCCCAGCATGGGGTACGTGTACTCCTTAGTCTAGGACAACTGGGTGCCTCCAACCGGGCGCGGCCAACTGGAACAGAGGAACCTTAATTTGTTTGCATTTATAAAGTTAGACTACGTGATATTAAGAAAAATAATTAAATACATAAAAATACATGAAAAATACCTAACCTAACCTAAGATAACCTAACCATTTCTTTACAATTAAAACAAACATTTTTAAGGCAGCGCTAATTTTATGAATACAAACAAGTTAAGGTTCCTCTGTTATGATTTTTTCTTAACAACTTCAAAAATGCATATTTACGTAAAAAAAATCATTACGTTTTTACACTGACACCCAGTCTTGCCAGTGCCCAGTTGGTTGCGTCCAGTTGTCAGGATCCGCATATTCCTGGGGGTAAGCAGTGTATCGGTTCGAGGTAAGTGAAAATAATATTGGTTATGGCGGAAAACACCAAAAAGTAATGAGTTAAAATGAAAACACAAAAACAAAGTTATATAGTTTTGGTTTACAAAGAGACACTTATGTGATTATTTGAAAGTCCAATAGCTTACTCGCTAAATGAGGAAAAGGAAGGAATAAGCGTAGGCCTAGTAATTGGTTAATAATTGGATGTCAATAGCCCCGCCTAACATCATCATATCGCGCTATTAGGCATGTGTCCTTCCCAATGGCGTGCCGTCTATGGACTAGTAGGACTATGCTAGTCCTCATACATTTTTAGTTGATCTATTTTGAGTTAAATTTCCAAGGAAATAAAAGCATAAAATAACATATATCCGAGTCTCAATTTGCGTCACGATACTCAACGATATGCTTGCTATTTGTGAAGCACCCTCCCCCCACATACAGTGACAATACACTCACATCAGAAGCGCTGTCACAAGGGGGGAGCTGAATTGTATCCACTCTGAATGGCAGCCATTCAGACATTTCTTAAACAAGCACCACAAATAAAAAGTCTGATTTG
>CABEEJ010010292.1:0-14787 GCA_901482245.1 Timema douglasi
GGGAAATAGGAGAGGTAGGCCAGGTGGCTAAATTATCTTTAGCCATGGCAAAATCATTTCGTGTTTTTAAATTAAATATCCTGGATGATAATAATATGTAAATCATGTGTTAAAATAAAACTTCTAATTCAATTAAACATCTTTTTAAATCGACTTGATACCTCTACCCCCACCATTAATTAATTAACCCCGAGATGCTCTACCGGAACTGACTGCCGTGGACGAGACAACCTAAGAAGAAGACGACAACGCGAGGCCTTCATCAAATCAGCTGATGGCTGTGCCGACTGGGTACAAAAATGGCGCATCAACGTGGAGCTCCTCAACATCAGCTGACCGGAGAAGGTGACTAGATACACTAGATAGCACAGAATGAACGTTATCAAGAAATCAACTGAAGTTTGGCCTTTCATAATTTAAATAATAATAGATTCAGACAAGAACATGCGTGTTATCCGTACGCCGCTTACAGTAATTGTTGATTTTATTCTTAGGTGTACAATTTGGTGGTATGCATAATTATTATTGTGCGTTTGCATGTCTTACTACCCGCAGATTAAAAGTTTTTAATTTTATAAAGTAGCTTTTACATTAACAGTTAAATTTGATTAATCAGTTACTCAGCTGTGTATTGAATCTTCATCTTTGTCAAACATAGATTATAGAGGGTATTGTAAAGTATATTTAAATTTAAATAATATATATTTGATGTGATGAAATGATCCATAAAATAAGGCAGAACATCGAAATAAAAACATACTTGTTGCCATCGATACATGAAAAATTTATATTTTTAATAAATAAAACTGGTGTTTTTAATTATCTTTTAAAATAAATCAAGTAACTGTATCTGAAGTTAATTTATTTTCAACGAATAATATACGGTACTACTTCAATTTAAATTCTAACAATTTAAGTTCATAGATAAATACATTTCAAATAAATTAAAACTAGATTGAAAATAACTAGTCATGATATTGTCTGTTCAATAATTATTATAACCACAATCCGTAGTCCACTATTTGTAAAAACACCAATACATTTATAAACCATCTTTCTTTCTAAACCATTTATATTTTCTTGTATTTGTAAAAGTTTGTTCTGCTTTACCCACCACCAGATACTGGTAGGAATGAACATACGACATCAATGTTTTCAAAACTATGATATTAAAAGTTAGATGTTCACTCAATCAATTTTTGTAGTTGTTAACTTTTAGCTATCGATATTTTGTACCGATATATGAGGTGGAGTTATATAATACATGTGTGTTTTTTGTCAGTACAGTAAGGATTTAGAATGTTGGAGACCAGTTAAACAATTTTAGCAAAGAAAATATCTAGTGCCACACATCCTTGTGTTTATCCTTCCCAGTAGTTCTATTGATGTTCTTGCAGTCAAGGACGTGACCTAAGTCCTGAAGATTGCGGTAGGTTTCAAATCTCCTAGTCGCACACATGGTGCCATCGAGGAGTGGCACAGTGGCTCGATGTTCGATGTCCATCCCAACTAGAAATAAAACAATTTCTCTATATTGTTTACTAAGCTCACCAACCATGTACGCCATAAGGTTGGTAGCCGGCATCGGTGGCGTAGTTAGCTAACGTGCTAGTTTTGTGTTGAGCTAGATTGCCAAGGACGTGGAGATCAAGGTTTGAATCTCACTCGGGTGAACTGGGAGTGGTTTTTCTTAAATGTTTTCCCACTCTTCCTCCAAGCAAATGCGGGTTCCCTTCCCAATTCCTAGCCCATTAGTGTAATTAGTACTTAAGAGGATATTACCCGAAAGCTCAATGCCAGTTTTGAAGTCGCGTAGCCCTTGCGCTGGTGAGGCGAGGTCACAGACAATTTCCTTCTTTGTGGGTGAGGTGGAGCTTGGATGAATACGTCAGAGACAAGCCATCCAGTAGAGAGAAGAAATACTTGGTTAACTGACAAGCGCTTAGTCCTCTTTACTCTGTCATTCTTTCTCCCCGAGACATCACTCACGAACACACAGAAATAATGTATGCTTCTTATCTAGTGAAGGACAGCAGTGTAAATAAAGAAAAGAATAGGAAGAGGGTATCGCACTCTACGAGTCTTATAACTTATAGAAAAATATTATGGAGCATCTATTTTGATGAATGTGTAAAAATCTACATAAGGCACCTATACCCCAGTCTCACGATGCACCAACTATATATCATAAGTCTAGTTTCAGGAATGTGGGAAAACCAATAACCACCAAGAACGCCTACAAAGTGTGAAATTGATATATTTTACAGATTTGCACACTCGGAACGGGAATTGTGAGAACTAGTTAGCGCTCGCTTGTCATGTTAGGGGAGGTGAAGGGATTGGGAGTGAGTCAGTCATGCGGTGAAAGATATGACTCATATGAACGACTTTTTTGAGTGACAGAGCTTATGTGAGCCAGCTCACGTCAACGAGCTGGTTCGACCCAGCACTAGAGTGTAGGCGAGGCTTATCGTCCGGTCACGAGGGGTCAGAGGGGACAAAACAATTCCTATCATTCATTCGCGACCTTAGTTTTCTTGGATGACAGCTCAAAACGTTGCTATAAATCGTCCATAATGTACTCCTACGCCAACAGCTGACATATTTCCCTTTGCATAACTGTAATAAAAACATGATAATGTATGAATTTGAGTGTTAACCAGAGTAATTTAGGCCAATATAACTTATATTTATTTGAGGTCGGAAACAAAGCTTATTTAGTGCTTTATTCCATTTAAAAAAATATATTCACAGCACTTTCAAGAAAGGTCTAACTAACATTTCTTCAAAATGGCGACCGACGAATTTAAACCATGTGATTGAATATGACGTAAGCAAGTTCTTTACAAGATACACCCACGCAGGAATTCACTTAAATATTTCGAGACATGATAAACTAAACAGAAAATAATTTATTACATATAAAAAAAGACAAGTATTTTTTTCTCTTTTCCAAGTAAATACGATATTTGTATTAAAAGTTAGTATGCACTATAGTACACATTATAGATAATATTCCAAAACGAGGCATAATTACTTTTAATTTTGTTTAAAATATTGTTTAGATTTGGGTAAAAAGAAATTATTAAAAGTAATTAAATAGTGGAAGAAAACTTAAGTTTACGTTATTATAAATGTAAAATATAACATGTAATTAAAAAACTTGATATGTATAGCAAAACAGTGATCCATTACGAGTGTTGGCAAACCAAAATCTAAACATTTGATTTTTCAACTGTTATCCAGGTAAAAACCTATCATGAACTGTGGTAAAAAAAATAACCGAAAAATATGTATTATATTATATTGTTTTCTGGTTTAGTATCAGTGTCTTCTGAATCTTGTTTACATAACAGTTTGTTAACATCAAGATGTATAAAAAATTGTGTTTTTATTGGGCCTCACCCCTAGGATCTATAAGAAAAATAGTAATAATAATAAAAAATAAATAAAATATAAACATTTACCTCGACTAATTCAGACAGTGGCACGACGACTCTCAATACTCGAGACCACCGGGGAAACTTAAAACTTAAACATCAACACTCTAAAAAAAAAGAATGTTGGAACAAAATGTATTAATTTAGACTACAATAAAAAAATTGGTATAAAATAGACAATTGTTGGAACTTTTGTGGATTTATTATTGTTTCCCTTTTTACCACATCCCAATCCTACCTATGGAATTCCGGATAACTATAATTTTATTTAACAAAGTATAAAATAGTAATGTTGAAACAAAAGGAAGTGAGAGAGAGAAAAAAGCAATACAATTAATATTTAGGCATAAAATAAAATTTTAATTAATTCTCTGCATTGGTCTGTCTTTTTGAAATTTCGTACATGAATTCTGATTTTGATAGAAGAGAGAAAAAAAAAAAAAAAGTTGAAGAGTTGGCTTGACCTCACCCATGAATTAGTCCATATTGAAACACCGTCAGAAATTTGTTTCACTTTAGTAATGCTAATTCTTCCACAACTTAAATAAAAATAAACAGTCTAGTTCTTGCACATTCACTTAGCTATCGGTTTTGCTACTCACACTTTACTTTTCAACCATTACTTCACTTTAAAAATAAATTAAATTAAGAGCTCCACAGATTTGGCTCCATGTTAGACCAACACCGAAGAAGAAGACCCAGTCTCCTATAAAAATTCTTCCAAAATCAAATTTAAAAATGTTCTATTCTTTACTTCCAAGTACAAAGACAAAACTAATATATTTAAAAAAAGATAAAATGTTGGCTATGAACTAGAGATAAAAATCAATACAATACAAGTTTAATATAAATATTGAAATATATCCCAATGAATGTGAACGATGTTTTCTAAAGGAATTAAATGTTGATTTCTATCAGTCAGAATTGAAAAGCGCGCTAGTTATGAGTTATTTACTCATAGCCTTGTTTCCTCTTTTTTCTTCTTTTACAATCTCGAGAATCACTTTTCTGACAGATCTGCGCATGCGTTGAAATCAAGCATGGCTGGCGTTCATTATAAATAAGTCAACAAACTTCTTAAAAGGATAATTATTAATATGTTTAATAAAAGGTAAGTGTTCTTACTTAAACCAAAATTCCTTATTTAAATTATTTAAAAAAATGTTTTTGTTGTTCCTTGCATCCTTTTATTTTATTAAATGGATGTAAATAATATTATAGTCAGGCCGGCAATATGGCGGCCGAACTTTGAAGTGTTTAATTTCACATGAAAATAAATTTGAAACTATTCACAAAAATTAGAAAAATATAGAGAAATGCATAATAGGATGGCAACTAACATCACAGAACAGACTCTAGTTAGTTCTCATTCTTTCTTTCATCAAGTAGCGAGGCGACTAGTCTTGTATTTCAAAGCGGGGCATACATTATGTCGGTTAGGTCGAAAAACTCTTAGTTTTGATGGTGCGGGAAACTCATGTTACAAATGAGTGATGGATTACAGTCACTGGGCATATATTGTCCGAGGTATGAAGGTTTGCAATCACTAGATATATACTGGAATAGGCGGGATGGCTTACAGTAACTATGTATATCCTGGAAAAGGCGTGATGGCCTACAGCAGTGGTTCCCAACCAGTGTAGCACGGCACTTGAGTGTGTAGATTCATAACTATTCCTCATCTGCACCGGGTGTAGGAATAGACATTAAATTATCAGGGTTTATTCACCGGATCACTCAATATTCTGAATGCCAGAATCTTAGCACTTTCAGTTAGTCATCATCTTAACTATATTCTTATCCAGTACTTTACTATACAACAATCCGATACCTCATTCATAATGATCACCTCATTTATAAATAATCTTGTACCGGTACTCTCTGAACTCGACCTCCCCATCTCCCTTCCATTATACTTCACCTATTCCTAGAACACTGATGTTATATTTCTTTTTTCACATTCTCCCATTTTCCTTTCCTATGCATTGTTCTCACATTCAAAGTTCCAATCGCCAAACAAAGCTTTCCTTCTTTCTCTCGTTATTCTTAACTCTGCATTACAATTTTCATCTGGGATAGTGCCCATCCATACTCTAAAGTATTTCTTCTCAGGAACAACCATGTCCATGAAATTTTGGTCCAGTGGGTTAAGGTATACAGCTAGGGGTTTTAATGTGGTGGATTCCCCTTGCCTTTCACATCCTATACTCTTGACCTATAAAAAGTTCATCCTCCTTTATGGGCAATTCCTTACCCCAAAGGCAAGAAGATGCTCCTGAACCTTACCATCTCTTTTGCCTTCCAAAGACGACTTTGGAGATGGTAGATCTCGAAATTTAAACGGTCCCTTACCACGTTAACCGTAAGCAGAGTCTACAATATACGGGTCTGGCTATTCTTTAGTTCCAGTGATCAGACATTGAAGCCAAATGGCGTTAGTGTCGTTGCGGAATAGCGCGCGCGCAATTTAAATTTTGAAGAAAACTTTGAACCTCCAAGTTTATATTTTATTGTTATACATTGATTATTTTATCCAGAATGTGATAACTAGTGAATAAAAAGAATAACTCACAACAAATGATAACATACAAATTATAATTAATCATTTGCTCAACGATTTAAGGTATGTTAAATTTGAAATACCGTATTATAAATCACATGGTGATTATTTGTTTAGTAAAGTCTGATCATATAGACATGGCTATAAATTACTATTTAAAAATGTAGTGATGTATGACGGTGCTAAGGCATCAATCAGTATTACCATCTAGCTCATAGCATCTGATATTTGTCTGAAATACGAAAATTAGAATATTTCCTTCAATAAAGGGATAATGCAGAATGCAAGAATGAAATAAGCAAACGTGAAGAGTGAATGATAAGTGTGATTTTTGAGTGGATTTAAAAAATATTAATATTCACATTCGAAAGTGTCAGTGGTGTTAGTTAGCTATCTTAGAGGGAACGTTCTTTCAAAAGCCTCAATACCGAGGCAAATCAATACCACTCACCTTTCACTTTTACTCATTTTGTTCTTGCATACAATCTATAAAGTTAAATATAGTTTAATTATTTAATAAATGAGATTTAAACATAGTACTTTGGTACTTCCAAAGCAAAGTTCGCCGCGTAACTGCTGCCACACAACAGTAGTTTTAATAGTTAATCAGGTTAAAATTTTGTTTTAAAATATATATAATGATAACCTCCTTTGAGCGATCGCTTTAGAACATGACTCTGTCCACAACTGGCAACGTTTAATATTCCTATGCCCCCCACTATTTGAGGTTGGTACTGCCGCATCATCTGAGCTTTGTAGCGCGTTAACAAATTTGTCGTACTGTACTAAATGATCACGGCTCACCAATAAATTTTGAACTGTTAACTCCACTTTTGTCGAATATAATTCCCAATTTGCTTTTTTTGTAGTTACGTGACGTATCCAGAGGAACAGTTTTATATGGGAGCTGAGCTTTTATTGTAAAAATAATTTGCAAATGATCACTGCCCCTGGAGTCACCAATCGTATCTCAAGTTAAGTATGGCTCTAAATTAAGGGATGCATCTGGGCACGTGTTAGAATATGGAGTTCTATTAAGTCGCGTAAACTTCCTCGTATTTAATATAACAAGAGGTACCACCGCTAAAGTTTCATGAATCTTTATCCCACAACAATCTATTTAAGGGGATCTCCACAATACATGGTGCACATTCATGTCCACGAAGATAATAATCGGGGATGGTAGACCTACGACAAATTGACCCCATAAATTATTATCAAAATTATCCGGTGTAGGGTTGTATAAAGATATAACTGAAAATTTACTGCCTGCGGAAAATATTTTTAGCCCTACAGACTCCCAAGGATATTGAAAATTACCCAATGTTATTTCTTCAGATTGAATGTCCGATCTAATTAACAGCGCGACACCTCCCTCTCGGGAAGGTCTATCAGACCTAAATTTTTTAAATCTATTTATAACAAAATTATCCTAGTACCCGAGTCAAATTTCACATAACGCTACTATATGGATATCACGAGAAAAAATTAATTGCTCAAGGTCCACTTTTTTGTTCCTAATGCTCCTAGACTTCCATTGTCTCATATTTAAATAACTAACCATAAAAAACACAAAAAAAAAATAATAATATGTATATTTACTTAACTCAGACAAGACTACCTTGGGCACCACTACTTGCTTTGATCCTAGCAGTTCTACGATTATGGAAATTAAAGCGTCGCACATCCCTTAGCAACTTTTGGATTTTCCCTGTTATTGTTGGTTGACACTAAACTTGGGAGATCTAACTCTCCTGGCCCTGAGGAAGCCACGGTTACTAGTAGAGATACAACTTTAGAAACCATCTGTTCCACCTCCTTACTTAAGATGTTGTCTAGTGTTCCTTCGATAGAGCTACCTGACGAATCCATGTCCATATCCCCAACAACCTGTTCCGGAGTACTCGAAAGAGTCACCACGTAGGACGTTACATTGCGTCACCGTATTGACATATTTGGAAATTGAGAATTGTCAATGACAAATTGCCCCCCCCCCCCTGGTTGCAAAGCGTGATTTNCCCTGGTTGCAAAGCGTGACTTGTAAGATTAGTGGTGGTCTACAGCCTGACCAGACTCCCCGTACGATAAATTGCGAAGAGCCGTTGTAGATTTGATTTGACGCTGTCGCATCCACCCAGGACACGTTCGGTCGGGTGCCAAATGAGCCCCTCCACAATGAACACATTTTGGGGTTCCTTGTAGACATTCTTCTATGAGATGACCACCTCTACACTTTGCGCACCTATGCCCCCACTACGACAGTTGACAGCGAGATGTGCAAAACGTAAACAGTTGTGACATTGCGTCACTGGATTAACATAAGGCTTGACTTCCACCTTAGAGAAACATATGACAACATAAGACGGTAGATCTTTGACCACAAAAGTCACTGCTACTGTACCAGATGGATCAAACCACTCAGGTGTATCAGGATTGCACCTATTGAAACGTTGTACCTTCAATATTGAAGATTCACATTCTCTCTCTAACTCTTTCTTAATAAATTCCTCCAAAAACGCTAGTGGAATATTATGAATAACCCCTATCCGATGTTCATTACGACCCACCCGGTCAACTGAAACCTTCAAAAGATCATGCAGTTCCCTATTTGCCACAAGACTATTAGCTTCCTCAATACATAACAATTCAAAATTTAATTTGGATTTTCCCTGCCGGAGCAATGTTAGCTACACTCTAATACCCAGGAATTAGTCCCTTTCCTATTTTCATTGGGTGCAGATTCTGAATGTTAATTTCCGATGTATTTGAAAATATAATTTTGTACGGCCCTGGATTAAAATAATTTAATACATCTTCTATTTCTACTGCTATACTGTCAACTGATAC
Source organism: Timema douglasi (assembly GCA_901482245.1). Lineage (NCBI taxonomy): Eukaryota > Metazoa > Arthropoda > Insecta > Phasmatodea > Timematidae > Timema > Timema douglasi. The sequence goes on from CABEEJ010010292.1 coordinate 8,848, forward strand.
AATTGTCTCAATTTGACTCTCCTTAGCTTTATCTACTTTGGAAACTTTGGCCGACGCCTGTCCCGTTGGTTTGGCCACAACACGCCCTACACTTGATTTAGCTTTCTTCATAATTTGATTATTAAATGGTGATCTTGAACGACTTAATTTAGAATCTATGGCACTGGATTGAGAATTTTGTCGAATAGTTAAATATTGTTCTGTCATAGCCGAATCCCCATCGCACTCGTCTCTGGATTCCACAACACTATTATTCACGTCACGGTTCAAAGCAGTACAAAACACGACCGTCCAGCACCGATACTAAACATCGAATCCTACGTTGACTTCCTCGCACCTCTATTGGTTAGATTACACTAAAGAAATATTTTAGATCGCACACGAGAAAATTGTTCTTTCTGTTGGTAGTCTTGAAGTATTAATGCGATATCTTTCCCGCTGGCGCTGTCCCGCACTCTATTTTTGATTATCCATTTTAAAGACGTATATAATTTCGACGGTAATTTCCTTAATAAAAGGTGAGATTAAATTTAACCATTCCACTCATTTTGACTTTGCAAATGTAACAACTAATAACATTATATTAGATCCTGATTATTAGTTTTATTCTTGCTCTTCACTTTTAACTTAATTTTTAGAATGTCCTAAATATTTTTTGACCCTTTCCTTTAATGTTCCATCAAAAAAGTTTTAAAATATTTACCCATAATCATAATATCCAACAATAAATGATTTCTTTCATTTCATACATCACTATATTTGTAAATTTTATTGTTATTACTACACATCCAAGAAGACGTTCAGCTAAATTGAATAATAGGCTGAGCTTATAACCCTAACGGGTAATAGGGTAATATGACGCGGTATTAAATAAAAAAATAGGCTGGCTACATTTTTTAAGTTTGTTAGTTTTGAATGGCTTAGCTATTCAATTAATTTAACTCTCCTCAACAGGATAATGTGCCATGTTTATTAATATTACCAAGTTTAAATGATTAACCTTTAGAAATACACATTTAAGCCTGCTGCAACTGGTACTTTTTAATAGTCCTACCTAGTACCTATACTTTTTGGATCAAGAATGTACCGTGTATAAATTCTTTTGAGAAACACTATGTATGTATATTTTAATGAATATATTATAAATTTAGGCCCTCTTATATTTTTATAATGTTGAAAATATTAGCTTGATTCACCTATTTCACAGGGTATCCTGCAACCATAGGCCTAGTTTAGAATATCTCCTGAAACGCTTGTTGAAGATTAGAGCAAACATACATTTCTGTCCACATTACTTTATCAATATAATGGGATAGTATTTTTTTATTTCCTTTATCAAACACAAATTATAGAACTTTTAGTGATGTTACCCGCCTTGGTGGCATAGTTAGCTAATGTGCTGGTTTCGTGTTAAGAGTTAGACTGTCGAGGATGGGGAGATCGAGGTTCGAATCTCGCTCAGGTGGACTGGGGATGGCTTTTCCTAAATGGTTTTCCACTCTTCCTCCAAGCAAATGTGGGTTCACTTCCTCTATATTCAACCTTCCCAATTCCTAATCCATTAAAGTAATTAGAACTTAAGTGTATGACCCGAATGGGTAGTAAGACGCTGTGGTAAGTATTATTATTTTAGTGATGTTATTTTAATCAAACTTTCACACACAGCTTTAATTAACCCTTATACATAAACTCATTTCGCAACTACACCCCGTAAAATTTATCAAAATAATAGTAACAGAATTGACAATTAAAAAAAAATCAATCTACTTAAATTCTATTTTATGTAATCATTACAATTTGATAAAAATAATCTTTTATGTCTTTTAAAAAAAATTACTCAGATAAAATAGTTATTTCCACACAAAGTTGTTATGTGCGAATATTCTGTCAAAGAGTTTTAACCAAGATGGTGTAAATCTGATAGAGACATTTTAATTCTCTTATAGAAAACAATTATTTAACTATACATAAAACATATTTTGATGGCTTTTTTTTTTCTACTTGGTTTAGATAATGATGCGAGGTAGAGCTACATTTTTATTTAAAACTATAGTTTCTTAAAGGTGACCTGGCGGTCTAGGGGTAAGGTGTCAGACTTCTGTGCTGGTGGCCGGGGTTCAATCCTCGGTCCCGGCATAGATTTATATGATTACCAAACCCTCCATTCACCTCTGACAAGACATCTTGTGAATGTGGGGAATGCCAGGCCTCCACCGTGGTTCGGATTCCACGTTAAACTGTAGGTCCTTCATTTCATCTCACAATCACCCTACCATTACACATTAGCGTAAGTGCGTATAACCCGAACGGGTAGTAAGACGCGGTGCTAATAATAATAATAATATAGTTTCTTAAAAGAAACTAGGTGTTTTCTACCCTACTAATCTTCCTAAACATCTAATGACTTAACATTAGGACAACTATCCCACATGGTTAAAATAACATTAAGCATAATCAAATTAGTAACAGGACATTCAGCATCGCTAATATAAGACACTTTTTCTTTGTAAATCATTATATTAATATATTTCATTGTTATTATTACACACTCAATTATCCGGAAAATTGAATAGGCCTAAGCCGAATACTGAAATTTATTAAGTTTGATAATTTAGAATAATTTAATACAACTGGAAACACAAGTGAAACATATAAATGCAAATATTGACTAACTTTGTGCTAACTCACGTAGTATGCGTTACAATGTTTATTCGTGATCGTTTCCGATGGATGACATCATCTTTATGTACGGTATTGAAATTAATTTGTTGATTCAATAAATTTTATTGGAGATTTAAACGCACGAAAGGTTAGATTAAAAGCTCGGTTGGGTTGTAATCAAAATAATTATATAAATTACTATCAAAGATTTGAAAGCTAGGTTTGCATCCTAATCAAAATTTTAAATATTCGTTTTTTAAAATTTATGATGTTATTTTCCTTTTACATTTACATATGTGGTAGTTTAAATCATTTCAGTTGTAATGGAACGTTATGTGGGTGTACTTCGTATCAAATAATCATACTGGGACTACAAGCAACTTAATGTTAATAATGTATCATAAAGTAAAGGTTTTCCATATGTCTTTAAATGGAAGCCATCACAATACTGTTAACTCAACATTAACTAATGTTCACTTAATTCTAGAGCTGTCCAGGGGAAAACTTTCACACTATGCGAACGTCATATGTTCACATGTTCTACAGTAGCCCCATGGCTTCTTTGGTGCTGACTGACAGCTTTGAAACGTTACCACCAGAGCAAATTATGTATACCTACGCCGGACCAAATGATCTGTAAAAACATGTGTTTAGCAGCTGTCACTTCTGACGGTCAAAATTTAGGTATATACCTAAATATTGACTGTCAGAAGTCAGCTGTGAGCTGTCAATCAGCACCAAAGATGATATGGGGCTACTGTAGCTATATTCCATTCACGGTAGGAATTGACTTCTGAAAGGTCTTTTTCCCTACAATAAATCTACTATATAGTAGGATATTGGTAGGAAAAAAGACCTTTCAGAGAGTAATTCCTACCGTGAATGGAATATAGCCACATCAACAGGGCTATTTAGTACTTCTTTTTGTATGAGATGGAGAAGACTTTTTTGGTAGGTGTTTCGCAAACTCTAAAACACTGTAGCCACTTGTTACACTGCATTTTGTATATCCAGTAAGCTTTTATTGCAAGTACTTGCAGCCTTTATCAGCCCTAAATGCTTGGGTTTTAATTTAACAAACTATTTTTTTTCCAAACACTCCAAATCCATTGTATGTAGCTTTAATTGTTACATTAAGTAAATCCTGATCACGCTTTAGCTAATGTCCTATATTAAATTAATGTTAACTTGATCATTATCCTCGCATTAGAAGTTAGAGAATTTTTTTTAAACAGGGCAAACAGGCAATTTGTGCCTTATTTGCAATAGTTGGGTTTTCTTTTAAAAAAACGGTGAAATGGGGTTGTTATAAATGGTTATTGTGTGTTATTATCTGGAATATATTTGGGGTATGTCATGTGCTTGAGATTGACTGAGAAAGGTGGTCCATATGCATTCTTAAAATATGAAAGTGAGTTTTTTTTGTTTTACTCTCTTTATAATTGACACACACCTTAATTTTTCACTGAATAAAATATATTATAAAATAGGAATATAATAGGACCTTATCGAAGTCGATGGTTAAAAAAAGAATTTAAAAAAAATTGGTATTGTAAAAGCATGATTATTTAAGATTTATTCTGGCAGGAGGTTGACCCACGCTTATACATTTCCTTGGAAGTCAAGAGTATTGGGTTGCCTTCCTGTGAGAACACCATATAGCTCATATAGCTTTAACCTGTTGACAAGCAAGCACGATGCGACCGATGGACCTTCTGACTGGTGTGAATCGAGATCAGCAAGTTTGTGTGTGAGAAGAACACACGGTGGTTGACTGTTGGAAGCCAATCTGGATGCATGTGTTTGGGTTGCCGTTAGAGAAGTGACGACATATCATGTGATCTGGCGGTTCACCCTGGCCGGAGGGTCGATCTCGGGTCTCGGGGTAGTTTTCGCCAGTCCCGTTATCGCGCGTGCTCCCTCGTCACGGGGGATTACCTCATATTTATGTAGTAGTTAGCATCTATCTAGAGTAATAAACATATCTTCTTGGACTAACTCGCTAGCCTCATTCCCCACGAACCATCCATCCCAACCCCTACCGCTCGGCGTCCATCCTAACCATGTAACACCCTAGGGTACTCCGGTAGTATAGTAGTTAGGGTTGGCTACCGGGCACCCAAAATAAATAGGGACGTTATAGTATACTCTATAGAAACATTTTTTTTGGTATAAGTTTTACCCATGTATTGTGTAGTATATTGTATATTTTACTAACACATTTCTATATTGCACTCTTTCTTATAAATAAATTAAGTGAATATGAATCACATTATGTACAAGTTATGTTCATAAAGATAATTAAAAACAAGCCTTAACAAGAAAAAATGTGTTGAACACAGGCCTACCTTGAAAAAACATTCCTTATTTATTTAGTATTCATATGTATTTACATTTGTATAAAAACCTTCCTCTCGCAACATCTGTCATATGTTTTCTCGCCTGTTTTTCTAATAACATCATCATTACAGAGAGAAAAAATTATCTTTTGCCCAAATTTTTTTTATATAGGCCTACATAGGCAATATGTATATTAGCAGGCCTACAAAAGGACCAAATTGGAGTATTAAATTTTTATTATTGTCACGGAGTTTCACCAAAACTTTGATATAGGCTAAAGAGAATTTTGATATGTAAAAGTTCACTGTAAGTATTTTGTTTGGGGAAAAAAAGTGTCTAAAATGTGCAATATTATGTGTACAGTCCCAATAAAATTCAAGCCTAATCACAATGAGGATCACCACAGGAAGTGGGCTGCAAATAACCTAAATTATGCACATTTCTCAGAACTTTTAACATTAGAGGATTATTCATTTCACGTCACTTCATCCAGACATACGGCTTAGATTTTGATAAAAATTTGCCACATAGTATCTTTGAATGGTTTTATGACTATGTTTAAAATTTTAAAACAATTTAACCAATAGTTTTTTCAAGTTATATAGGCCCAAACACTAAATACATCTGAAAAGTTCTAGTAGCAACAGTATGCAAAGTTGACTGTGTCATAAAACACTGTATAGCTCTTAAATTAGAAAATATAGATTAGTGAGTTTTTTAATCTTCCTTTTAAAATGTTTTCATTTGTCATTTATTTAGAGTATTAAATGTGCACTCTTTGAACCCACTGATAATATCAGTACACGAGAAATACCTTCCAGGATTTGTTTACATGCCTCAATCGATATGGGACTGTGAAAGGACCAGTGATGCCTGTGCTCGGGTCAAAGAAGAAGTACATTTCTTGCCCGTACTGAAACCTCTATGGACATTAAATTT
>CABEEJ010010294.1:0-14773 GCA_901482245.1 Timema douglasi
TGGTACTGTAAGCTACAAGTGACAAGTAACACTAGCCATATCCTGGTACTGTAAGCTACAAGTGACAAGTAACACTAGCCATATCCCGATCCTGTAAATTGATTTCTTATTAGTGTATTGTTGCTGCGATGGATAGACATTAATGCACTAAAATGTATTCTAAACATTTATTGGAAACAGTTATTAAATAAGCCCTCACTCCTCTTTCAAGTTAAAAGTTTACTCGTCTAAGGATCAACTTTACATATATTTAAATTTCGGTGTTTAGATTTGAGTGAAAACGTATTTTCCCCCTTCACTCCACTTTATGAGAACTTAAAAATGACTATCTCCCATCTCTATATCTATTCGTTGTACCAAACCACTCAAGTATGAATTGAGATGTTATTATTTTTAAACAAAGAGAAAGATTTTATTTACCAATATGTAATCGCACACAACATAGTTTACATGGTGATTCAACAAATAATTATTGTACAGAGGAACCACTGCCCACACAAAAGTAAAATATGGGAGATCGACTTGGAAAATTTTGTTTAGTTTTAAGCTACTATTTTTTTGCCAAAATTTTTGAGTCCTAACTCTTGAAATAAGTGTTCGTTTGTTAAAATCGGGTAAGCCATTTTCTCGTAATTTTAACTACCAGAAATTAGCGCATCTAATTATTTAATAAGATGTATAGCATACAACACATTGGGAGCAAGAGCTTAACTACCAGCTACATGTTATGCAATACACAGAAGTTTATAAAAAATGATGGTTGTTTCTTTACGTGATATAAAACTACAAAAAAAAAATCGCCAAATCAAGTTTATTTAGAACAATGATTTGTTAATTGATAGAGTCTAAGTATTTGTTTGGTAATTAGGGCCAGGGAAGACGTTGAGTAGATAATCAAACGATTATTTGTGTATTTCATTTAAATATAGCTGAGAAAGTTTTCCTACACGTGAAAGTTGTGCTTTAAGCGCCAATACTCTACCACTCAGATATGCAGGGCAGTCCGCGTTCTACACAAGAACACAGGCCGCTCATATTCTAAGAGAGTATGAGGAATGTGTGAGATTATCAGCTACTTAGTAGCTAATAGAACCACAGTCACCGCTGACTAGAAGTCGTCACTTGTGCTATCTTATGTACTAGTCTTAAATTCATGCTCCGTTTAAACTGAATAGTAGCAATTTTATTTTGCACGTTTATACTGTGAAGTTGCTAGTAAGATAGAGATAATTAATCCATTAAGGGGACACATAGCTTTCAAAGTAAACGGAATTTACATGGTTTGTGTTAAACTTATTTGTTTAAAATAGTCATTCGGTGCTGATAAGTTGCTATTCACCTTAGTGCAAATGAGCTAGTCTGATAGAGTTAATGTTATTTGAGATTTAATAGCTATACCTTCTTCATATAATATAGGAAGCCTTGTATTAATTTTATAATTAGAATCTTTTATAAAAGTGGGTCAAATAACAACGGGTGAAATGATAAGTATTTATTTAAATCTATTCAGATCATTTGGATTTTTTGCTAGTATTAATATTATCAGATATAATATATTAGCCACTTATAGTTAGGCTGACACTAGTAGCAGCTACCAATCCATATTAAGATTTAGAGCGATAAGTGGCATTGAACCGTAACAAGCATTATAAGCTCTTGGTCGACCAGGCAAACATAAAAATCACTGTGGTATCCCTAAAATTTTAATCAATGGTCAACATGGCTATAATAATCCCATGGTACAATCGTTTAGTATATTTATTGCTCTATGTTCTACTATCTGTACGGTCATTACCTATTTAAACTAATAAAACACGAATGAAGAAGGAACTTGTGCCGAATGATGATTAGGATATCGGTTAAGATAATTTACCCACAGTATAACCAACTGGAATGCAAACCCTGTCCTCCTTAGAGTGAACCCAATAAAATTGCCTTGAAATTTGGTCAGAGTTCTCAAGAAATAATGCATATTGAGTGTCAGCGAGTTGTTCTCAAATATCCTTGCAGTGTGGCCAACCTCGAGTTTGTATTATTGGTTTTTACCAGTTACAAGTTCAGACAAACTCGCTGGTACAAATTGTAGCCTGTAAAGTGAGAGAGAGGGCCAACTTGCCTGGTGGTGTTACTGCCACCTCGTACGACGGGCAGTATGTGGGTTTTGAGCTGGAGCTGCGTCGTGCTGAATGACTCAGTGAGCGTCTCGAGAGGTGGCGTTTCGACGTCCCCGGCAAGGGCTATGGGAGGCAGCGTGGCGATGCTAGAGTCCAGGGGCAGAGTGCTTTCTTTGGCATAGATTGGCGCCGTGGTGCTAGCTAAGAGGTTCTCCGTCAAGGGCTCACTGCTGGTCGAGTCTGGCTCTAGAGACTTCTCAATCGTCGAAGTGACGGTGATGTAACGCGTGTTTTTTACGGTGCCCACCTGACAAACAAACAACATGAGCTCTTAGTAATATTCACTGTGCCCACCTGACAAACAAACAACATGAACTCTTAGTGCTCTTCACTGTGCCCACCTGACAAACAAACAACATTAACTCTTAGTGCTCTTCACTGTGCCCACCTGACAAACAAACAACATGAGCTCTTAGTGTTCTTCACTGTGCCCACCTGACAAACAAACAACATTAACTCTTAGTGCTCTTAACTGTACCCATCTGACAAACAAACTACATGAGCTCTTAGTGCTCTTCACTGTGCCCACCTGACAAACAAACAACATTAACTCTTAGTGCTCTTAACTGTGGCCATCTGACAAACAAACAAGATTAACTCTTAGTGCTCTTAACTGTGGCCATCTGACAAACAAACAAGATTAACTCTTAGTGCTCTTAACTGTGGCCATCTGACAAGCAAACAACATTAACTCTTAGGGCCAGTTTCATAGTCAAATTTAGTACGCCTCAAGTGCGGCGCTACACTAAGTACAAGACAACACCTACCTAGAACAGAATGGAATGGGCCAGTTTCCTATCTAGCCCTTAGTGCTCTTAAATGTGCACACCTAACAAACAAACAACATTAACTCTTAGTGCTCTTAACTGTGGCCATCTGACAAACAAACAAGATTAACTCTTAGTGCTCTTAACTGTACCCATCTGACAAAAAAAACTACATGAGCTCTTAGTGCTCTTAACTGTACCTACTTGACAAACAAACTACATTAACTCTTAGTGCTCTTAACTGTATCCGCCTGACAAACAAACTACAATAGCTCTTAGTGCTCTTAACTGTGCCCATTTGACAAACAAACTACATGAGCTCTTAGTGCTCTTAACTGTACCTACCTGACAAACAAACTACATTAACTCTTAGTGCTCTTAACTGTGCCCATCTGACAAACAAACAACATTAACTCTTAGTGCTCTTAACTGTGGCCATCTGACAAACAAACTACATGAGCTCTTAGTGCTCTTAACTGTGCCCATCTGACAAACAAACTACATGAGCTCTTAGTGCTCTTAAATGTGCCCATCTGACAAAAAAAACTACATTAACTCTTAGTGCTCTTAACTGTACCTACCTGACAAACAAACTGCATTAACTCTTAGTGCTCTTAACTGTGCCCATCTGACAAAAAAAAACTACATGAGCTCTTAGTGCGCTTAACTGTGCACACCTGACAAACAAACTACATGAGCTCTTAGTGCTCTTAACTGTGCCCATCTGACAAACAAACTACATGAGCTCTTAGTGCTCTTAACTGTACCTACCTGACAAACAAACTACATGAGCTTTTAGTGCTCTTAACTGTACCTACCTGACAAACAAACTACATGAGCTCTTAGTGCTCTTAACTGAACCCATATGACAAACAACTGCATGAGCTCTTAGTGCTATTAACCGTGCCCATCTGACAAACAAACTACATTAACTCTTAGTGCTCTTAACTGTACCCACCTGACAAACAAACTAAATGAGCTCTTAGTGCTATTAACTGTGCCCATCTGACAAAAAACTACATTAGCTCTTAGTGCTCTTAACTGTGCCCATCTGACAAACAAACTACATTAACTCTTAGTGCTCTTAACTGTACCCACCTTATAAACAAACTACATGAGCTCTTAGTGCACTTAACTGTGCCCATCTGACAAATAAACTACATTAGCTCTTATTGCTCTTAACTGTGCCCATCTGACAAACAAACTACATTAGCTCTTAGTGCTCTTTACTGTGCCCACCTGACAAACAAACAACATTAACTCTTAGTGCTCTTAACTGTGGCCATCTGACAAACAAACTACATTAGCTTTTAGTGTTATTAACTGTGCCCATCTGACAAACAAACTACATTAACTCTTAGTGCTATTAAATGTGGCCATCTGACAAACAAACTACATGAGCTCTTAGTGCTATTAACTGTGCCCATCTGACAAAAAACTACATTAGCTCTTAGTGCTCTTAACTGTGCCCATCTGACAAACAAACTACATTAACTCTTAGTGCTCTTAACTGTACCCACCTTATAAACAAACTACATGAGCTCTTAGTGCACTTAACTGTGCCCATCTGACAAATAAACTACATTAGCTCTTATTGCTCTTAACTGTGCCCATCTGACAAACAAACTACATTAGCTCTTAGTGCTCTTCACTGTGCCCATCTACAAACAAACTACATGAGCTCTTAGTGCTCTTTACTGTGCCCACCTAACAAACAAACAACATTAACTCTTAGTGCTCTTAACTGTGGCCATCTGACAAACAAACTACATTAGCTCTTAGTGCTCTTAACTGTGCCCATCTGACAAACAAACTTCATGAGCTCTTAGTGCTCTTCACTGTACCCATCTGACAAACAAACAACATGAGCTCTTAGTGCTCTTCACTGTGTTCACTTGACAAATAAACACGAGCTCTTCAATACTACCAATACAATTTTAAACCATTTGTTCTTCAGCATTCTGACGTAAGAAACCAATAATATACCAATATTAGTGTGGTTACTGAATGAAACTAAACCTTCTAAGGACCGGTATGAGAACGTTCAATTCTGGCAGTCACGGTGACCAATAAATTAAACTCGTCATTATTAGTAGAAGGTACAACCGTATTGTCTACTGATTTCTGGGAGAGTATCTTGACATTTAGTAGGGAAAGTTTAAGCAGTGCTTAGAGGGTATTTAGTGGTGAAATATAGTCATAAGTAGAAACTATCGATGGAGTTTTGACACTAGGAACTGCATAGTCAAAATAAGAGAATAATAAAACCTCTTTATGCTATGTTCAATAATCAGTCAATTATGACCTAATGTTGTAAGGTTTTATCATAACTTAAGTAAAGATACGTTTACTTTACTTAACTTTACAATTTTTAGTGATTTAAGCCTACAGTGTTCTGAAGATTTGAATGAGGAACTGGCAAAATAAAAATTATGCATCAGCCTCGGTGGCTCATAGTTAGTTTAAAGCACTACTATCATGTTAGACTAGACTATCTAAGACGAGGAGATTGGGATTAGATCCCGGTCAGGTGCACTGGGGGTGGTTTTCCTACATGGTTTTTCACTCTCCCCCCCGCAAGTATGAGTGCACTACCTCTATTATTTTAGCACCGCGCGTTACTAACCGTTCGGGCTATAAGCCTATGCACTAATCATACAATTGGATTTGGGATTAGGAAAAACTAATTTACAGGAAATGCACTTTATTTCAAGTGGAGGGAGAGTGGAAAACCATTTAAGAAAACCACCGTCAGTGTTCCCGACCAGGATCTAACACCGATCTCCCCATCTTCCACATACCTCTATATTGAACCATACTAATCCCTATAACATTAGAGTATTATAGAATATCTACATAGGCGTACGAACTGAACGGGTAGTAAATAAGAAGCGGTGTGGAAAAAGCTATGCAAATTGTTTGTTATACAACCTTATTTGACCTTGGGTAAGGTATTGAGGCCTCGAGGTTATTGGGTGTTTGGATAGTTTTTATAATAAATAAAACCCTTTTTAGATAAATTACTAAATTGATTTAGTGTTTTTTTAATATCTGGCATGATAATAACGGCATTTGAACGTCTATTCTTGAATAAATATAAAATTTCCTGCTCAAGAACCGTGATATTAATTATTGATATTCAAAACATTCCTAGATTATTATTAAGTAGAACATTAATGCAAATATTTCTTCTTAAATAAGATTAAGATTACTAAGCTTAAAATCCAATTTAGTTATAAAAAACTGTAAATTACAGAACATGACACGAATTCCCTCCCCCCACATCTCAAACCCTGAGAGAGAGTTTCTGTGCCAGGAAAATTATTAATACGTATGGATTTCAAAGGCTAAAGAAATCTTTCCTCTCTACAGACACTATTAAACCGAGACTACTCAACTTCATGAATAGTTTGTTGAACATTCTACAATCCTTTTATCTTCTTATTCAATTAAATCCAGGATAAGCCTCGCTTTTTCCTTCACACGTCATTCTAGTAACTGGTCCGTTATACTAATTAATGCAAATGTAATTAGTGAAACAAGAGACTTAAGTTGTGCTAGTTTTTAGGTGAGAAAATATCATTTTACGAAAGAAAATATATTACATTTTTTATAGAAGTGTAAGGTTTTGTTGATTTAATTTATTTTGAGTATTTAACGCGACTTTCTGAACCGAATGATTATGTCAGTACACGAAAATTTCTATGAGTGAGAGCAAAAGAGCCTACCAGTTTTGCTGGTAAAGGTATTTTCACATACCTTACAGGGTTCTTTTACCTGCCACAGTCGACATGGGACCTAAGGCTTTATTTCCCCTCCGATGTAAGTTGTGCTACTGGTTATTATCACTCACTATAGAAATCCTTCGACACTAGTTAGTTTTGAACCCACGACATTTTTGTTCTGAGGCGAGCACTGTACCCCAAGATCCCCGAGGTAGACAAACGTTCGGTGGAATTTCCAATAAAAAAACATACAAATATTTATTAAAACTACTCTAATATACACAAACGTTGAACTTTTGAAAGAAAAATGCTGGTAGTCTAACCACTCTTTAAAACTTTATTTTCTCTGGACCCTTCGGAGATCGAATTATTATGATCAAAAAGTTAAAAAAAAAAAATCTACAAATGTTGACGTTTCATGATCCCTCAAAACGAAAAGGTTTTTTTCTCTATGCCGTCTACCCGTAGTTTTGCGTGAAGCCCAAACCATTTAACCGATCACACTAAGACTTAATATATTAGGTTTTCATACGGTTTCCCTGAGATATTTTTGGAATTATATATTTAACATTAAAATTAACCCTAGTTTACTGACGGGCATACAGATAAGAATTGTATTTCACAAAATCCACTCTAACGATTTTGATTCAAATTTGTGTCTAGGCACTGTATAGCATTATAAACAAAGTATAAACTATAATTTTCCCATGAATATAAATTAGAGAATATTTCACATAAATGTCCAATAGGTCTGCTGATCATATCTCCACAACTAGTTGAGATACGAATGAAATTGTTGTAAAGTTGTAGTACTATTAAAAATAAAAATCCTTTAATTGAAATATATATTTATAAAATCATTACATTCTTAGCTGTAAAAAAATAACATGTTTAATATGGGTCTTCTAAATGTGTTCTTTGGTGGATTTAGATGTTCCTCTTTTATCAATATCTCTGCAACAGTATATATTATTTAATCTATGCCATTTGGTGGAATGTTTATACAACTACGTATAGTATTTTGGTTCACAAATCTCACAGGTTTTTAGTAAATGTCAGGTTTTTAGTAAATGTCTCTATTAATAGAGAAATCTGTGGAGTACACCGTACCATTAGTATTTCCTAAGCCTACCTGTTGCGATTCAACAATAATATGCTATTATAATAATTATTAGCCTATTTTAGTTACTAATAGCTATTGACTTTTATCGCACCAGTTTACATAATGTTTTACATGTGCAGGCTATAAACAACCTGTCTAACCAAATAGATTATACACGTATATAATGTTAATGCTGGCTATAAACAACTTGTCTAACCAAATAGATTATACACGTATATAATGTTAGTGCTGGCTATAAACAACTTGTCTAACCAAATAGATTATACACGTATATAATGTTAGTGCTGGCTATAAACAACTTGTCTAACCAAATAGATTATACACGTATATAATGTTAGTGCTGGCTATAAACAACCTGTCTAACCAAATAGATTATACACGTATATAATGTTAATGCTGGCTATAAACGACCTATCTAACCAAATAGATTATATACGTATATAATGTTAATGCTGGCTATAAACAACTTGTCTAACCAAATAGATTATACACGTATATAATGTTAATGCTGGCTATAAACAGACCTGTCTAACCAAATAGATTATTCACGTATATAATGTTAATGCTTGCTATAAACAAATTGTCTAACCAAAGGGACGAGAAAGTTATATAATGTATGTACACTTAGTTTATCCTGTAAGGTAGCAAGTTTACCTTGTATTCCACCATGATATAGCTTATTAAATAGGGCCATGGCATAATACATCAAGGTAGGACAGTTAACTTTCAGGATAGATGAAGTGTACTGTACATATGACGATATTCATTTCTAGGTATTAACTTAAGGTCTCTATAATTATTATAAAGGGATTTTTAAATTAGATTTAAATAAAATAATTTAACTTTGAAAGGATATCTTACAACTTAAATAAGTATAGAGATGTATGTTGTTGTTCAAATAAATATAATATAACTTATAAACTACTAACGACCTTTATGAATATTCATTATAAAGTAGATAAACATTACCGAATAACATAAGTTTTAGTAGTTTTTTTGGATTTATTAATCAAAAATACTAATAGGATGTCTAATGTAGTAATGGATATATTAAATTTAATAATGTATTGTATTGACCATTACGTTCTGTACAAACCTACGTATTACATGTGTGGCACAATCATGCAACGTGAATCACCCTGTACTACTATGTCTTAGGTAAAAGTAACCAGTCAGGTATTAACTAGTATACTGTGCTTGTTTGAAACAACAGTCATCCTCACCATCATTTCTCGACTACAATTTAAAATGTTGTCATAAATTTAGTTTTAATTCTCCTGTTCTTATCTATTTTTAGGGTAATTTTAATTTAAGAATGATTATTTATTTGGTCCATGCAAACTGGCTTCCAACCCATTTTCCATATTAAAAAAATAGAACCTATAGTTGGATTTTTCTGTTTAGTAATTTGATTATTAGCCTACTAAACTAGATTTTTTCTTTGTGTAGTGGGTTTTCCTAACATTTACATTTATTAGCGACTTAAGCCCTACATTTTAAACCATACTAACTACACCATAACTTTAATATATTTTTTAATATTTGATAAATTAAAGATGTAAATAATTTGTCCCGGGATAGGCAAAAGTATAGAGCTACAGCAAAACAAACGCAAGATTTATTACCTATTGACGATTAAATATTTTTAGAAAGTATGTCATATAAAATTAAACTAATAAATAATAAATAACTATAGTAACGCATTAAAACGTCTTCAATTTTACTTACTAATTTCAAGCATATAAAATATTTTAACATAACCATCCCATCCGTTTCAGGTCATCCAAGTATCATATATATATAGATAGATATAGATAAAATTGATTTTTTAATCTTTGAAAGTGTTTCCCCTTGCTCAGCGTCTTATACCCCGTCCAGAGTACGTGCATTTAGCTGATGTGGGTATAAATGTGCCTAAATTCTCGCTAGGGAAAGTTAAAAACCATTTATTGAAAGCCACTTTCATACAATGACCTCATATTCTCCTCGTCACACAATACAAGATAAGACCCTTTTCCTGGCGTTCCCAAAGGTACAAGTAACTAATTAATGTAGCCAATGGCTGTGGTGAAAGAATGTACTATTTAATTGTAATTTTGGTGGCCTAAAAGGATCTAAATAAATGTATATATTGTTTAAAAATTAACTGTTAATTATTTAAACAGTATAAATAATTCTATTTTCCGTTTATATTAATATAAGTAGATAATTTAAATGAATTCCTCTCATAAATGATCTCACCTGGAAAGTGTAAGGGGACTTTATGGTAGCGATCTCGTAGTAGATGTCTTTGAAGTCAGCAGGAGTGGATATCTCTACCTTGATAGTCTCAGCCACCACGGGGAGTGCATCTACATCCTTATCCTGGCCTCTTTCTGGTTCTGAAGACATCAGTTCCACGTCAACTGGAGACATCGGCAACCCCTGGTCATTGTCGTCCGACCTCGACCTAGCCTCGATAATGTTAGGTTGCTGGATGGACGGGGACGCTAGCGTCGCGTTGTCAAGACCGTCTTCGGGCTGCTTTCTGATGCTGATGCGGGGTTTGGCCGTCGTCTTATACTGCCAGCGCCCTGCGTTGCCTCCAGGTCGGTTCAACTTGAACTTGTAGAGGCTGGATGATGAGGAGGAAGAATCTACAGAGGACGACTGCACGCGTGGCTTATACCTGCAATCATCAATATTACAGTGGTTTAGATCTAACAATAGTCTGCACGCGTGGCTTATATCCGCAATTATGGATAGGTTGTATACTAAGTGCTATCGTGGAGATACATATGTGGTTTGAATCTCTAATTATGAAAACATGAGCTTGCAAAGCTAACATTAATAATGTACACGGGGATTGACGTAGGTTAGTTCAAAGTGAACATTCAGATATCTTTCAACAGAACCGGTATATTCAGTTCAAAGTGAGAATTCGGGTATATTCCAGAATGAATGTTATAATTAGTTCATAGTGAGTATTCAGGTATATTCCAGAATTATTGGTATAATTAGTTCATAGTGAGTAGTATTCAGGTATATTCCAAGAATGATTGGTATAGTTATAGTTCATAGTGAGTATTCAGGTATATTCCAGAATATATTTTAAAACTGGAAATTGGAGTTTTTATTGTTATTTTTTAGCACCGCGTCTTACTACCTGCTTGGGTTACACGCCAAAATTAACAAGTGACCCGTAGAGACGTATTTTTGGAATCTTTTTATAATGCTTAAGAAGAATGTTATAATTACTAAATCAAATAAGACAAATTTCTAGAATTTCAAGTTTTAGTGACTTTCAATTTCTCATGAAATATTGTTGAAAATGGAAATCCCCTGATTTTTTTTTCAGGTTTATAAATCTTAAGATGCACATCTTTACTTCTTGTGATATAGCTGTGTTGATACCAATCACTTCTATTTTGGCTTGAGCCATATTTACAAATAACAAACTATTTCATAAATAGTGGGTGACGTCTAGAAGTCAACAAATCATTTCAACGCTTGTGTAGGTGCCCCCCTTAACAAGAGATCATTTTAGGTTTGTTTTGGAATGGCGCTAGACACAAACTAAACCATTTGATCAATTGGAGAGCCCGTTTTATTGAAAGGTAGGCGAGGTTAGGTTTCGGATTTCGTAGGTACGCCCTGTGAGAGTCTTAATGTTACAGGTCAGCGCCCATTGCCCGAATATGACATCTGAAGGGCCCTACACACAACAACTTGTCAGCCCGCCCGTCGAGACAACTAATTGGAAGCCCGACTGTTGGTCTAAATTATCAGTACCTATCGTGATCTCAGAGAGAACGCACGCCATGCCTCCATCTTTATATAAGGAATCGCGTAAACATCATCATCAATTTATTAAAATATTTCAAGGGAAAAAAAAGGAAAATGGGGGTAAAAAAATTAGGTGTTAGAAAGAAAAAAAACCACGTATGCAATTTTATTAAGTGAATTGGATTCAAATGATTTTCGTTAATTTTTAAGAATGAATCATGACTGTTTCCTGAAATACTCAGTTAATGGTGATAATTTTAAATGGAACAAAATAACTCATTGTGACTCTATAGCCACCTAAACGCTTGCAAAGCGGTGACTGACTGGTACCAGGTCGGTCCAACAATGCTACAGACACGACAACTTGTTGAGAGCGATGAGGTGGGGAAGTTGGCGATCTGGTGTTCTGTACCGACCAACCAACCGACTTGGGGAAAAAAATATGTTTTTGTTCGGATGACAAGGCTACGCACTACACAATTTATCGGCTGGTTGGCCAGTTGTCCTGACGGTTGGTGTGTCAGTAGGGCCCTTAAGACCTGACAAAGAATAAGTTAAGTTTACCATTTTTTTCTCTCGGCCTTATTTTTATTTATTTAGGCTTTGATAATTTATTACAGCAACGAAATGGAAAGTTAGTTACATAAACCTAGTGTTTTCTTTGATAAACGTCAAGAGCACAATATATACACCATCCTAAGGGATGACTCTAGACCACGTTCTGCGAGCTACAGGTAACATTTTTGACTGTTTTATGTACAAACGTCCTGGATTTGTTTGTGTTTTACATTTATTAATTACAGGCGATAAAGTTTTTTTTTATTCCATTATTTTTGGAAGTACTCTTATTGTATCTTAGTTCTCTTTGTTACACCTCATCCAACTATCCGTCTGTATTATCTAATTTGTATTGCTCAAATAGAATAGTATTTGAAAATTATGTTGTTTTATATTTATCCTACATTTAAATGTAAAAAACATTAACTATTTTTCCATAGTCAACAAATCAAAAAATACGAGGTTTATGTCTTTGTGCACGTATCCACTGATACAGCTCGTTATAAAATAATTCTTACACATTACTTATTTTCATCAAAATAACAAATGTTTCGCTTTGAATGATATTTTATTTTACTTTTCCACTATGTTTTAATATTTTTTATGTCTTTTTTATTTTCTCTTGAATACTAATGCGCTCCCTCGGCTAACGAGCGGACTATTAATTTGATGTTAAGCAGTCTCGGTGGCTCAATCAAATCAGCCGTCTAAGCGCTAGTAACTTACGTGAATAAGAAGAAGAAAGGAAAAAGAAACACTTTATATCAAAAGTTATCGAAAAATGGTCTACTGAAATACCTTTATAAAAAATATTGTTAATATTGTAAACAGCAGATTGCAAAATGCCAATACTATGTATTTTTAACGTTGCGTAAAGAAGTTAATCCTGTTATTTCTTTCAAACATTCTAGCAAATTTAAATTTATTAGATTGTTTTATATATATACACTACATACACTAAATACACTACACACCTGCACATATTGCACAGCCGAGCGATTTCTCATCGCCAGATTCACCATCTGGAATTATTAATTATAACGAACATTTTTCTTTTCATTTCACCTCTATTTAAAGTCTCAAAGTACAATTAAAATAAGAGTTGGTCGTTTTTATCAATCTCTGAGCCAGACTACTAGTACTGGTTATTCACGTATTCACTATGAGAGGGGAAATATTTAATTCAGAGGGTTTTGATTGGTGGGAGAGTTTAAAACCTACTTAGCGAAAATTATCTATAGTACCCAGATATAATTATATTCCAAAGCTTATCGTCCTCGACAAACCAGACTAGATACATCTGACGCTTTTTTCACCAACTCAACAGTCCAGGTTAAAGTTCATTAACGGCAATATATTCATGTGAGAGCCTAAAATACAAATATTATAAATACAAAACTCAATTTTTAGATTTCAATAAAAATATATGTATCTACTAGCATAAAAACGACCAGCACCGGTGGTGGCAAGATCTAAGGTGTTACTCTCACAATAGACTGGATCTCTAGTGATGGTAAAGGGGGGGGGAGGTGTATTGACAGTTATTGTTCCTAAACGATGTCCCACTTTCCATCCATGCAAAGGATGGGACATTTTTTCTAAATTATATTTTCTTCTCCATCCTGTGTTATTGTAAATAATCTGATAGCCCCAATGGATAGTAAGAATACTAAAACAAATTAATAAAATATGTTGAAATCAACTTATATTTACTGGTAAACTTCTTAAAATGATATAGTTAGTACTTTTAGCTCAATGAATCATTCAGGTCAACTTTTTAAAACTGTTTATTTATCTTTTAACATATTTAATAATAGATAAGTATTAAAATGTGTTTGTAATTTGTTCACAAATTATTGTCAAAGGAAAATTTAGTTTAACATTTGTTTGGTAGCAATTCCTATTTAACGCTGAGGTTAAATAATTTCATGATTATTTATCTTAAGGAGAACAAATATTCTATAAATAACAATTGAACATCTTAACAGTATATTTTTTGCTTAATTGTATTTTATATGCTTTGTTTGTCTAAAAAGTAAAAAAATAAACTATATTAAAAATTATAATTATTGTTGTTTCAATTAAAAATAAAGATAAAATAAAAATAAATAAAGCTTTATGTAGAGATTGAATAATAAAAAGCTATAGTTTTATTAGGATCAACCAATCCATGTCATCTTTTAGCTATAGTGACCACTCACCACGATTAACAGGGATTTTAAATGCCCTACAACACTATACCCAGAAAAGATTAAGAAATATAATTTTCTCCATTTCTCACTTGTCTATGGCAAAATCTAATCAGTGTCATAATTTTTCATTTTATGATAAAAAAAATTGTTACAGTTTTAATTACTCTAAGAGTTTTTCTGTACAATACAGGTTACCACACTACGACGCTACGTCCGGTTTGGGCTGTATTCTGACCAAGGAAAAGCCTGGCCCTTAAGGAATCGCGATCATTCTATCTATCACGTGAATAAAAGGAAACAAAGCTTTTGAGCTAGGGTGAAAATTTTAATATCCTATGTGTGAGAAAGTAATAAATATTATCCTCGATGTGTGAGACAGTAACAAATATTATCCTCGATGTGTGAGACAGTAACAAATATTATCCTCGATGTGTGAGACAGAAATAAATATTATCCTCGATGTGTGAGA
>CABEEJ010010295.1:0-14764 GCA_901482245.1 Timema douglasi
TTTTTGCCTTACCATAATATATGGTTTTATCTGTTGAAATATATACATACATATATTTAATTATATTTTCTATGAAGAAATATCAAAAAAGGCATTTTTTTCTTTAATGTTATCAATAGTTGTGCATACACTTAGGATATTTGTTTGTTTACTTATTTGTTATTTTACTCTTTATTCTTTTTAGGAATTTATATATTTATGAGGACGGCCGTTTAACAATTATTTCCGCAACCAGATGAGTTGCGTGCTCTGAGTTTCAGGTGTCTATACTCAGACAATTGAAACAATTACTCAAGCGACTCAATCTAATTGTGTTGGTGATTTTTTGTTAACTTTTTGAATTTTCTATTGTGATTGGTTAGGTAAAGGAGGTTTCACATCTTAATAATGAAATACTTTTTAAAATTACATTTTTTTCATAAACTAGACAACCTTTTGTCGAATAAAAGTAACTCGTTCCCAAACGGTTTACTACGTGGTTTCTAAAAAAAAAAGACTAGTTTACATAGCAGGGTAATAAAAAGTGGCATTAATTATGGTTCCTCTGTTGCAGTTAAGTGTTTCTTTTTAACTCTACCGTATGCACGCGAGATAATAAAAAGATGTCGCAAGCCGTCTTCATTAAATGTTACGATCTCACAGAATACTATTTAATAACGCAACTAATTTATTTGGCACAAACGAAACGTAGGATGAGGTTGAGTGTAGGGGATAAATAGTAGTGTTTGGTATTTGGGGAACGGCCGCTAGACATATTTTATGGAAGTAATTTTCTCGGCGGGGAACAGCGCTCCCGGATTTCACAAGTGAATGTTATAACAGTGGACCTGTCTACTTTAGAGCGATGCAACTAGGATGTGCGTGGTAAGATTCCTCCACTCTCTACCACTCCGACATGTGGGGGAGACACAGTCTACTAGAAAATAGATCATTGAGTGATGGTGCCACTATTATTATCTTTGAACAACTTTAATTATTAAAACCCGCCTTTGTGGCGTAGTTGGCTAACGCGCTAGTCGTGCTGAGCTCGACTGCTGAGGATGGGGAGATCAAGGTTCGAATCTTGGTAGGGTGAACTGGGGGTGGTTTTTCCTAAATGGTTTTCCACTCTCCCTCCACGCAAATTCGGGCTCACTTCCTCTTATTAGACCTTCCCAATTCTTAATCCATTAGTGTAATTAGTACTTAAAGCGTATAACCCGAACAGGTAATAAGACGCAGTGCTAAATATTATTATTATTTTAATTATTAAAGTTTAGTTTTTTTCATTAATCCATTCAACACCAAGATTTTTAACGATTTGTTCCAAACTAGAGGTGACCTGGATATCTAGGGGTAGAGTGTCAGACCTCTGTGTTGTGGGTCCGGGACTCAATCTTCGTTCCTGGCACAGATTTATCTGATTGCCAAACCCTTCCTTCACCTCTGAAAATACGTGTATTAATCACGACTTGTGAATGTGTGTAATGCCAGGCCTCCACCATGGTTCGGATTCCACGTTAAACTGTAGGTCCTCCATTTCATCTCACAATCACCACTACCATTACACATTTGCGTAAGTGCGTGTAGCCCAAACGGGTAGTAAGACGCGGTGCTAATAATAATGTTCCAAACTATAAAGATTATTTTTTGAGAGTGGACAACTTATAGAAAATGCTCCCTTATTATCTTGGAGTAGGTACGGGGAAACCACAGTTTTAAATCACCTCCACCACTGGTGCACCCCACCGAGATTAGAACCTTGACCTGCCCATTACCATAAATCCAGCCTACATTAGACCACATGACCATCAGTACCGGTATGTTTAAAGGAGTTTAAACACTAAGCTAAGCAAAGTTTTACCCACCTTGGTGGCCGCATGGTCTAAGGCGTCACTCACGTAATACACTGGACTGCCGAAGACGAGGTTCCAATATGGTTGGGTGTACTGAGGGTAGATTTTACTAAAAGTTTTTCCATTCCAAATCTCCTTCCACAAAAATGAGAGTGCATTCCCTACAAATATAACCTTTCTCGTCCTTAAAACCACTAGCATAATTAGTACATATATGTATAGCCCGAGCGGGTAGTAAGATGCGATGCTAAAAAGAAAAGGGACGTTCTTACCCACCTCAGTGGTCGCATGGTCAGGTGTCCCACTCTCATGCTATACAGGATTGCAAGTGATGGGGAGATCGAGGTTCAAATCCCAGTTAGGTCTACTCAGGTTATCTTTCCTTAAATGGTTTAGTTATCTCCCTATACGCAAATTTGAGTACATTTTCTTTAAATTATACCTTCTTCATCCATTATTATAATTAATGTTTTTGTTTAGTTCGAATGGGTATAAAGATGTGGAAGGAAAATTGGGTTGTTCTTAAATTAGTTCATCCTCGTAAGTCAGAATGCAATAAATCCCGGAACGTCAAAAAGAACAGACATTAGAATAAATCTATAAATAGAAACGATACGATAAATGAATAATAACTCATGAACTTGAGTACTAGGCTTTTTGTATATATGTTTCACGATTAAAACCCACTATAAATAATCTACTCTTGTTTTTGTGAAATTCTAGATTGGTTGGCTGAGTGTATAAGGCCTACTAACTGGTCTAAGAGTATCAGGTTCAATGCTGGAGGGAATTTACCTTGCGTCAAGGGGATAAAGGCCTTATAGATTTTTTCACTATGGGCTAAAAGATTTTTATGAGGTATTAAACTGTTAATAACGAATTCGATTTTATGTATGGATAAAGTATATAAGAACCTGTAATGCTTATTTGGTTCCCCCACCCAACTGTGCATTATAGAGACCAAAACAAACGGATACAGTTCAATTTTTGGAGTAAGTGCTTTATCTGGTAGCCACATAAATTACTAGATCTACTAATATTTTCATGTATTCTTATGTCAGGTTATGTAATCAATACCTTTAAAATAACACTAATAAAATTATATTAATTTTAGTATAAAAATTATGTTTGTATTTTCTAAAAGGTCCTGCCTATAATAATTCGACTTTAGTTAAAGGTACTTTAGTCTATTCTTGAATAATGCATCAAGTAAATTCTATCAAGGTTCTTCGACTTGTTAAACAGTTCAAATATTCTCTTTAAGGTTGATTGCCTACAGTCCAGTTTTCATCAGAAGGGCCTTCCTTAGAAAGGTAGAAAAGTAACTAGATCTCCCTTCACGTAATTATACGTCAGTTAAATTTATATACAGCTGTCACTTTTAATGGATGTTATAAATACCTATAAAGTTGCAGTGATAAAATTGTGAAATGTTATCAAAACTGACAGCAATAAAATATGTTTGTATTTTATAGAAGACTCTTCCTATTAAACTTGGACTAGAGTTTCCCGTGTGTTGTACATTTAGTGTAACATGAAGAGGTAATGCGAGTAGTAACATTTGAACCTTTATTATTATTATTATTATTATTATTATTATTATTATTATTAGCATCGCATCTTACTACCCTTTCATGTTATACACTTATGTTCTAATTACACTAATGATTTAGGAATTAGTAAGGTTTAATTGAGAGGAAGTGCATCCGAATTTGCGTGTAAGGAGAGTAGAATACTATTTAAGAAAAGTCACCCTCAGTACACCCGACCGGGATTGAACCCAGATCTCCCTCCTTCGATAGTCTAGTCCAATACGGGAGTGGTGTGTTAGACCACGCGGCCACAGAAGAGGGTCTTAGCTTTATTGATTCTTGATTGCTCCTTTATAAACTATGTCATAGTGGAACCAAGTTAGGGTAAGTAAATAAATAATATTAATATACTTTAAATTACTATAGGTAGTTTAGTTCTGTTATAGTAAATTAATTAATCTCTAAGAATAGCTCCATAATATGAAACCATTAGAAACCATTATGACATAGCTTACAATTTACACCCTCAAAAATATTAAACTAAACTAAAATTATTGTATACAATTCGAAAAATTCAAATAAAAGAAACATTAATTCCACCATCAGGTTTATGTAGGTCAGAATATTGTTTCAATAAACGAATAAAAATAAAACATTAATTATGGGCTACGCGAAAGTTTCTTGACAGGACCACCATTTTGTGTTTCATGGGTGAAATAAGAGTTAGAGAGAAAATACCCGTCACTTTAAAAGCGATGCACATAAAAAAAAAAGAAAACTTGACTTTAAAATTAGCCTAAAGATTCGAAACAGACACTTAACAACTGTAATTTGTTTCCTTAATAAGATCACAATAATTCACAATTAAGGAATGAATACGTGGCTATCTGGAGAAGAGTGACTCTATCATTACCAAGCCGAAAGTTAACCTGAACTTGCTTGACTACAATTTAGGAGGGGGTAGCGATCAGTCTAGATGCTCTTGAACAGCTTAGAGAAATAATAATTAAAGATGTAAATCTAGATCTAAAATACCGATTCGATGACTCCTTTATGCGAAAGTATTATCTGCCTCCAGATGCCCCTGTCTCCTGGAATTTGACACAACCAGCTTTGGCGATGGAGGGGTATCTTGCCGTAGACACTGGACTGCCAATGACAGCGAGATCAGCATTCGAATCCCGGTTAAGTGTTCAGAGGGTGGGTTTGCCTAAATAATTTTACAGTCTCCCTCCACGAAAACGCGGGTTCCCATCATCTAAATTCAATCTTCCTCATACCAAACACATTTGCGTAATTAGTAAATCCGCATCTAGCTTTAACAGGTAGTAAGACATGGTGCTATAAAAATAATTATGTATTAAAATAGTAGCTACTTCAACCATAATGGCACCCACATTGGAAGGTAGGGACGATTATCTGGTCTGGTTTTCCGGTGACAAGGGCTTTGAAACCCATCCAGGTGTACTAAGGACTACTTTTCAGAAAATTTTCCCAGTCTCCCTCCATAAAAAGCGAATACACTTCCTCTAAATTGTATCTTACCCATTACTACCTTGCTCGTGGTGTGATAACAAGAAAATTTGTACACAAAACATGTTATGAAATGTTTTAATTTGAAACATTGAAACATATAATAACTCATACCTAAACTCTATCAAACTTTGTTTGTTGCTCTAGTTTACTCGTTCATATTAATATGAATATTATGTGATAATAGTTCTACACAGTAGAATATATTTGTGATAAAAACATTCATAATATGAAATATTTAAAGAATAAATTGCCCAAAATGTTTATAAGTTATCTGTTAGACCTTTGTGAATTTTGACAAACTAAACAAAACAAGGGGGTCTTTTTGTTATTTTTTGGGAAAGTTTAGTCTATGAATTATTACAAAATCTAATAAAAGTGGCCAAAGCTGTTTATAAAATTATAATCTATAAACATAAACCCATAAATTTACAATTTAATAGTACTTTACCAGAATCAATAAATCCAAACAAGAAGAATTGTTTCATCCATTCATAAAATGTTGGGAGTAAAGCCAAAATTCACACGCCTCATAAATAAGATGTCGTTTAGGTCTATATTGCCTCATAAATAGCAAGATGTTGCTAAGGCTGCCTCATAATTTTAAAGATATTTTAAGGCTGCCTCTTAAATAACAATATGGTGCCCAGATTTCTTAATAATTAACAATATGTTGCTCAGGTTGCCTCATAATTAACAAGATGCTGCTCACGTTGCCTCATAGTTAACCAGATGTTCAGGTTGTCTCGTAATTAACAAGATGCTGCTCACGTTGCACTCATAGTTAACCAGATGTTCAGGTTGTCTCGTAATTAACAAGATGCTGCTCACGTTGCCTCATAGTTAACCAGATGTTCAGGTTGTCTCGTAATTAACAAGATGCTGCTCACGTTGCCTCATAGTTAACCAGATGTTCAGGTTGTCTCGNTAATTAACAAGATGCTGCTCACGTTGCCTCATAGTTAACCAGATGTTCAGGTTGTCTCGTAATTAACAAGATATTGATCAGGTTTTCTCATAAATGGCATGATAATGCTCAGGTATTGTATATCAAAGTAACATATTGTTACAGCAACCAGACAAATGTCCTCTGTTAGCTAGTAGTTAAATGTCATATTTATTTACCAATTCATTTTAATGTAAATTTTCTGAACCAACTAATTATACCAGCAGGCCAACACATTCTACAAACTAGATGACGTGAGTCGACTCTGCATCACGCCCTTCAGCTATAAGGGTGCGCTTACCACTTTAGATTTTTCTTTTAGCGTCAACATTATAATGTATGTTTTTTGTGGAAAAATTGCTATTATTTATGAAACCTACCATTCATAACTTTATAACAAATCTTGTTGAAAACTTTCCAATTTATTTTCTTAGTTATCTCAAATACTTGAGCGCTTTTATTGAAGTTTTTCTGCCAAAGCGCTAAAACTTAAATACATGACATTAAAACGTTTTTATGTAACAACACAAATAGAGTGAGAGGTCCCTAACAATATTTTTTTATAGAATTATGAACTGTTAATATCAAAAGGCACAGTATTTCTAGCGCAAGCAAATGAAATTCTAAAAACAATTCAAACACGGTAGGTGCAGTCTAGATGTCATCAATTAATAAAACCAATATTTAATTATTTTATCAAGTGTGTAATCATAATGTATATAATTATTGGTGACTAAATGATTTTAAATCTCTACAGCTTTGTGTATTGATAATGTCAAGGAAAATTAACGAAATATAGTCCACCAAGATATTTGTGTAAGGTGTGCACAGTTAAATAATTATAATATTATAAGAAATAACACACTTTTTAATATATAGGCCTAAGTAGCACAATATTAATCAAGTTAGGTCTACACAATTTTCAACTAAACATTTTAGGATTAATATTAGGTGTTCGGTCTTAGGATAGTTCCATTCCTCGTGTCAGTGAACTTAGACCTCCAACGCGCTCTGTCCTCTGCTTCCTCATAAAGTTCCAAGAACTTTCATCTTTACTTCAAGTCATACATTATTTGAATCCTCCTTCATCCTAAGCTTCTCTTTCCCTAATCCTTACCTTTTATGACATAGTGCTAGTGTCCGATCCAGTTTGTTCTATACCGAAGAATCACATCCAAAGTGTAATTTTTACGAATATATTTGAATTTTTAACCGACAGTAAGAAACACACAAAAAAACTTATTTCAAATAAATATAAAAACTCCAACAATATTTATAAATTGTTATTCAATCATAGAATTAAAAGTTTACACTAGAAATCATTAAAAAAAGAGCTAGTTTAGAAAAAATACACTCTAAGAATATTATCTTTTTATTAGCTCTAGAGTAGATGTGGCTGAAATGCAACATCAAAGATCCTAACAAACCTCAAGATTCTAGACAATCAGGAAATGTCCGACAATT
Source organism: Timema douglasi (assembly GCA_901482245.1). Taxonomy (NCBI): domain Eukaryota; kingdom Metazoa; phylum Arthropoda; class Insecta; order Phasmatodea; family Timematidae; genus Timema; species Timema douglasi. The sequence goes on from CABEEJ010010295.1 coordinate 7,311, forward strand.
TTAATACTTTAATGAATGAGTGAGATATTTCAATTATATATATATATATATATATATATGTTACTATCCAAGTTTAGAAGACAGTATTTGAACATATAACTTTTGAAAATGAGAGATCAAGTATCATAGATTGAATTACCCCCAAGGTAGTCAAGGTTTATAAAAAGTGTAAGCCTACCTATAGTATTAATCCCACTATTCTGTCCCATTTAACCAATCATACACAGGCCCTGCATTACTTACCTCACATGGGATTGTTTTCGTGGATAACTGACCAATAAGTGTTTAGCTAAGGGATGAGAACCATTTAATTTTATTGATTTATTTGAGGTATTTAACGTGCAATTTACGAACCAACTGATTAAATAAGTACACGAGAATTTGTATAAGCAAGAGTGAAATACCCTACCAATTTTGCTGGCAAAGGTACGCTCACAAACCTTCCCGGGTTCTTTTACATGTCACAATCAACATGGCACCGGCGGCTTTACTTCCCCTCAGAAGGAAGCTGTGCTATGGATTTTTATCGCTCAAGAAAAATACGTCGATCTCAGCTGGATTTGATCCCACAAACATCGGGTCCTGAGGCAAGAACTTCACCCTAAGACCATCTAGGTACATAGCAAACTTTTTTTACATGTTCTGTTTAAAAAAAACAGTGCTTTTTCATAGATTTAAAGATGACACTTAGACACGGGAATCGAACTAGGAACACTTGCTCTGCCACTGAGTTATCAATGGAACGACCCGTGATCAGAGTCCATCACTCATATTTTAAAGCAAAGTCTCTGATGGACATGTGTAAAGCATTGGCTAGTATGAGCTGTATCATTGAGACCACAGCGAAAGTCGATTTAGGGGTCTGCTTTATGTTTCCGAGTACAATGAAATTGTGGAGTCAGTTCACCCTGAAGTGTGGCGACCAGTCTTACCTTGATGGATTTTACCACTTACATATATCGTATACGCTACATAGTAAGGAATCCATGCAAGGTAAGTGTGCTACCTTTCGGAGTAAACAAAGAATACGTGACATCCAATTAAAGGGAAGAGAGCGAACGCTTGTACTATTAAATGTATATAGCTTGTTAGAGAATATATTCGTTTTTAAATTTTCCTCTTAAAGATTATATTAGACCTCAGATTTTTATAATTTGTGCTAAGGTAATTTTTTTTGCTTAACCACTCATTAAAGTCCCTAGCGATAATGACAAATTCGCTTAAGGTGCGGCAGAAGAGAGCGCGAGTAATTTTACAGTTTTTGTAGCATCACAGTTTTTTGGCCAAAATAAATCAAATATTTCTCAAGTAGCAAAATAGAGTTTAGTTTTCTGCACATGCTAATATCAACAGATCTTGAGTATCTGTCAAGAGTGTCCTGGAGATTTTTCAAAACTTTTTCTCTTCATTTAAAAAGTTTTGACAAAATTCCATAACATCCTTGACAGACATTCAAAATCTGTTGATATTAACATGTGCAGGAAACTAAACTCTATTTTGCTATTCGAAAAATATTTGATTTATTATGATCAAACAATTTCAATTATATAAAAACTGTAAAAACACTTTCGCTCCCTCCTGTTGCACCTTAAGTGCTCACAATGATTGATGATTATAATTTAACTTAATATAATTGTTGGGATCCAACAACATGTGAACAGAGTGTACACTAAAAATTGGTAATATGCAGTTACAGAAGTGCATAGTTTAAACTAGGCACAGTAGCAACTTAGGACGGCCGTCTAACTTACGATTACATTCCTAGTCTTGAGACAATGTATTCTGTACTGACCATGTAGATTTCAGTTTGGGATTAACGGCCGGTTCATGACCCGCAGTTCATGGAGGGACAAACTGACTATCAGGACAGTTGTGTGCGGTAATTCATCAGGGGATGTTGTCAAACTAAAGACCTCTGCATGGTTCAGGAATATAGTAGAGAGAGGGTAGTTTACCCAAGAACAGATAAAATGCAGCCAGTATCATCTTTTGTATATAATTGTATTGTACCTTAAGAAAACACTAGATACCAAGCTTTAGCGCAAACGGTAAAAATATCTTAGGCACTAGTCCAAGGTACAGAAGGGAAAACAAAAGGCATTGTGAAAACTATTTTTGGTTTCACGAGGTCATGTGACATTTATCAAAATCTAGAGTACAATTATTTTTATAACCACAATACTTTCTCTCTAAGGTGTCGAGAGAAAGTAGTAACGTTTCAAGATTTTTAGTTTATTGGTTCTAAGTGTAATACTCAAGCAATGTGCACCTCGATTTATGTTCCTTTAAAAAATATACGTGCATGTGCATATCATACAGATTGATACATTGAAGTTATTTGAAAATCCTAAACTCCCCTACCAAACAACCAACCCTCATATGAATTTGAACCAATTAACACACACACCATCCGGGAAAACCCTTATTTTCCACGCATGCATGAACAAACTACAAACTTAGGTGGCCCACCGTGATTTAAATAACAACGCACATTAATTTCACGGAGGATTACACCACGCGAATGAAGGTTACCCGCCAGGTCAGAGAAGGGAGAAGTGTCGCACTGTGACGTTGGCACCATTGTGTAACAGGGTCGACACTACACGCGGTGTTAGCTGCTCAACCTAGTGAAAAGATTCACTAACCCTCACACGGTTCAAAACGTGTCAACTCTTCGTCTAAATACAAAGCGACTGTTAAGGCATCAGAGAACCTAAGGTCGACGTTCATAATAGACCAACATATGGAGTTTCAGTTAGGAGCTGGTTTTTATGGTACCCATAAATATATACACTTTTAGGGGATATCCAAGCCTCACCTACACGTTCCCTAAACTTCGTCTCCTTACAGTCCTTAAGTTCTACTGTTTGGTTTTTAAATCTGTTTATATAATCCGTGTCCTTAACCACGTGATATTGCGTCAAACAGTGTGGATGTATAATATTTGTACAGTAAAATTCTTAGAAATAACAATTTCATACATTCGTAATTTGTCTAATGTTTTTATTAAAACAAAATAAAGACGAAATTTAGTAAAGCTTTATGGATTTTTTTTTATCACCCGTTCAGGTTATACTCTTATGTATTAATTACGCTAATGGTTTTAGGAATTAGGAAGGCTATATATATATATATATATATAGGAAGTGTACACGCATTTGTGTGGAGGGAAAGTGGAAAACCATTTTGGAAAAAACACCTTCAGTACATCCGACCAAAGATTCAAACCATGATCTCCCCGTCATCGGTAGTCTAGTCTACTGCAAGCGTAGTGTCATAGCATAGACCATGCCGCCACCAAAGCGGGTAATAGGAATTGTTACTCGTATTTTACCAGAAATTTAGGAAAGGTGATTTTACAAATTTCGCCTTATTAGCGCATGGCCTATCTATTTTTAAAGCTCTCAAGTTGGAGTCGAACGGACGTTTGTATTTGGATTGAAGATAATAGTCGAAAGCCAATAAGCACATAGCAAAAGGGTTGACTGGCCTACTCTAAGATCAAATACAAATGCTTTAAATTTAATTATTACTATGAATGATAATCAAACCAATGGATGGTGATGTTAGATTTTTACCAATATCTAATAGATAAATAGTCTTCGGTAATTAAAGAATGTATTTTCTTACGAAATTTTGTGCAAGTCAATTTTTTATTTACATACACTTGATCTTTCATTTGGGTGGCTCGAGTGGATCATAAATAATTTGTTTTAGGGTTTTGTGAGCATATTTTATAACTTGTGGGACATAATTTAACTGAAAGAGTCTGCGCAAATATGTTATCAATCCACAGCCGATAAATAAAGCCAATACATAATTAATATGATGTAGTATTTTGTGAACATCTTTTGTTACTTGCGGGTCATCCTGTGTAAAACATATGACAACACCGGCTACGCCTGGTCACCTCTAGAGGGAGATGTCTAGAAAATCCCGGTGAGTTAATCCTCGTCCAAGGCCCGGTTCTGGTTTGGTTTCTTTTGTGTATGTGTATACTTGAAGGTGCGAAGATGCTGCATTGTGTTGAGTGTCGGGATGTGTTTTCACATGGGTTAGCGCCTAGGCAACTGCACAGTCGGAGGGAAGCCTAGTTTCTCCCTCCAAGACTTGCACCCTCTCTCTTCCTCCCTACCTTGGACACAATGACACCGCCGAAAGTATAGATCTCGAGCAAAGAATCTTGTCAAACCATCTTTGGAGCTCAAATGCATATTTTGAACCTCCAGCTCTGAATTAGGTCAGATCCATCCGGGAGCTCAATTATGTATATTGGACCTCCAGCTTTGAAATAGGTCATATCTTTCTGAGAGCTCAAATATGTATATTGGACCTCCAGCTTTGAAATAGGTCATATCTTTCTGAGAGCTCAAATATGTATATTAAACCTCCTGCTTTGAAATAGGTCATATCTTTCTGAGAGCTCAAATATGTATATTGGACTTCCAGATTTGAAATAGATCATATCTTTCTGAGAGCTCAAATATGTATATTGGACCTCCAGCTCTGAATTAGGTCAGATCCATCCGGGAGCTCAAATATGTATATTGGTCCTCCAGCTCTGAATTAGGTTGGATCCATCCGGGAGCTCAAATATGTATATTGGACCTCCAGCTTTGAAATAGGTCATATCTTTCTGAGAGCTCAAATATGTATATTGGACTTCCAGATTTGAAATAGATCATATCTTTCTGAGAGCTCAAATATGTATATTGGACTTCCAGATTTGAAATAGATCATATCTTTCTGGGAGCTCAAATATGTATATTGACCTCCAGCTTTGAAATAGGTCATATCTTTTTGGGAGCTCAAATCTGTGTATTGAACCTCCATCTCTGAATATGGTCAAACCCGCCTGTTAGCTCAAATATGAATGAATCTGGTTAAACCCTCTTGGGAGCTAAAATATATATATTGAATCTCGAGCTCTGAATAAGGTCAAATCCTCCTGAGAGCAAAAATATTTTAATTAAACTTCCAGCTCTGAATAAGGTCAACCCCGCCTGAGAGCTAAAATATGTTTATTAAACTTCCAGCTCTGAATAAAGTCAACCCTCCCTGGGAGCTCTAATATGTATATTAAACCTCCAGTTCTGAATAAGGTTAACCCTCCCTGGGAGCTCAAATATGTATATTAAACCTCCAGTTGTGAATAATGTCAGACCCTCAGAGTAGCTCATATATCTATATTGAGTATCCAGATCTGAATCAGGTTATACCCTAGAATATTTATATTGAGTCTCGCGAAATGAATCAAGTCAGATGTTCCTGAGAATTCAAACATTTTTGTTGGACCTTGAGCTCTGAAACCTGTCAGACCTTCCTTGTTTCTCAAATAATTATATCAGTTGTGCATACATGATACGTTAAATAAACAAAAAAATGTATATGCCTTTTACCATTCAATATTTGGATCTATAAAGATCTAGAAAATAAGAAAAATTATTTGCAAAAATAGAGCACAGCTAAGTGGCTGCTAAATATTAATATTGACCTTAAATAATAATTTAATAACATTAATTTTTGTATCAATAAATTTCCATTTTTCATTCTTTGTTTAATCACCATGGAAACCGCTATTTACTTCATCGCTGTAAATCTCTAAATAAAATATATCTCTTTGGCTAAATAATAACTCAATCTTTATTTGTTGGTCCGATCACAACACAATTTTCTCTTTGGATGCTGGTCAAAACCCACCTAAATTGAAATTCTTAGACTGGGGAAAAATTTATTTTCTACTAGCAATCCCACACGGTGCTGCTCGTGACCCACTGTGTTATAAGAATTATATAAGCAGCCCCCTCCCCCCCTCCACCACCTGCCCCTGGGGCCCAATTTCATTTTGAAATATTATCTCTGAAACGTGATTCTAAACCAGATTATTACAAATATTTTCTTTAAAGATTTATTAAAAATAGCACAATTTAAAAGAAAATTTAAAATTTAAAAATCCGGCTTGGAGGTGCACTAGCACCCTCTTCCGTCCACCTATGGAAAAAATTTCAGATCTCTGCGTGCCGTAGATTAAGTTGATAAGTTCGTGAAAACATTGTATACGTTTTGTTTCGCGCATAATAAAATGATGTTTAAATATGTTTTGGTATATATTATAAGATCAAAAACCATCAAATGACCTATAATAATGTTTAAAAATAGCCATTTTAACTATCTAAGTGTGAGTTTTGGTGGGTTTTTTTTAATGGGTTTTGGTGTCCATCTTAGCAAATATTAACACAATACAAATACATAAGTTAAGCTATGTTTTCATTTTACCGCTTAATTTTGAGCATAATATATTAAAAAGTAATGTTTTTTAGAACCCCATCTATCTTTTCACATTATTACAAATACAGTAAGTTCAGAGCGAGGAAAAATTATATAGAACTTTTCCTAATAAAAAGTTTAGAATACATTTTAGTTCAATAATCTGCAGAAATCGATGCAACGATCCACTAGTAGGCCCTACTATTTGAAAACTAGAAGTTGAAAATTTCCTTCTCTGTGTTAACTAGAAATGTATTTTTCAAGTTGGGATAATCTTTTTAGTAGTATAAAAAATTGTTCCAGATATTTACCATAATAGCCCACTTTAGTGGTCGAATGGCTAAAGACGTCACTTTCGAAATAGGATGGATTGACGGGGAAATTAAGATTCGAATCCCAGTTGAGTCCCGAGTTTTTGTTTCCTAAATAGTTTCCCCACCTACGGCTAGCAAATGCGGTTAAATCTCCTCTAAGTTCTAACTTATTTATACTCACAGCACCAGCGGATGGGTAATAAATAAAAAATTCAATAATAAGAAACTACTTTTGCCGAAATTCTGAGATGTTTACAATATTATGTTATTAAATAAAATGATTAAGAGTCTCTGTTGTAGTAAAAACAAGAAGATCGAGATTTTAAGCTAAGATATGATTTTTAATGTCCTAAAAAGGTACTTATTTTAAAATTAAAATTGATTTAATTCATACTATATAAGTGCTTGTCTATCCAACATATTTTATTTTTATGACCTGGATACATTCGATTGTCCCTTGAAGGAGGAGCAACATTTCTTCTCGTTCATTTCTCGACTTTCCAGTTGTCGGTTAGCCAACTTTTGCAGTGGGCCTTCTTTTATTGGGAGCAATCCTAAGGAGAAGACCTTGCTTCGCTCCAACTCACCATGTTTCTCATGTTTGACGAAGCGCGAGATTAGGTTAAGTCTGAGAGAACCAGGGTATACTTGTATTTTTGGTATTGCAGAAGGTAAGGAAAAACAACAAATATTGATCTATCAAGCTTTCGGTTCCTGATCTGATACGAAATCCTGGAAGGTACTGGTATCATGGGCGTATGAAGAGTGTGGTTGAGGGGGCGCATGGGGGGTTCCCCTCATGAACATGGTTGGACCACCCTTGGAATTGATAGACACCTCACATAACTTATTGGTGTCATGTGGGCAATTCTC
>CABEEJ010010296.1:0-14754 GCA_901482245.1 Timema douglasi
CAAAACTTTTATTCTTTTGGTCAAAATAAATAAAAAATATTGCTAATTTTTTTTTCTGCAGAAGAAACACAAGAGTTTTTAATTTTCTCCACAGTTTGATATCAACAGTTGTTGAATATCTCTAGAGGGTGTTCTTGAATTTAATGACAACTTTTTCTCTACATTTAAAAAGTTTCTCATCTATTACCGCCATGCTCATGACAGGTTTTCAACAACTGTTGATATCACCGTGGCAAACAAATTAAACTATGTTTCCACTGGAAAAAAAATTGGAGAAATAAATTACTTGATTTATTTTGACAAAAAAAAAAAAGGAAAGGCTTTGCTATAAAAACGGGAAAAACACTGCATTGTTACAGAAACACATTATTTGTTCTGTGGCATTTTTATACTCCCTCTTTCCTAAATCTATATTTAAAAATAATTACTATATTTGAATTTAACTTTGAAAAATATTTATTTTAAAGAATATTCATGAAAAAGTCACCGTTACCGTGAATTGACTATGTACTATTCGGTGGATGAGCCAGCTTGAGAGCCGTTTTCCGATTACATATTCTTCGATACTTAGTTCTCAAAGAGAAAGATATATATATATATATGTAGGAGGGGGGGGAAGGGAGAAACACAGCTCACAGATTTCATCGGCACACGAATAACAAACTTAACTTAACCTAGGACATAATGCCTAGTTCTAATACACGCAGCCCTACCTTCTATAAGAATTTACATAGGAAGAACTTTTAAAAAATCACAAACAAATTCCTTTTTAATGTCGACTTTGATGACATTTGATTATATACGGGATGCACCGTAAAATATGAGACTCACTTTAGCGGTGTACAAGAGACACAAAAACATATTAACCTGTGCCCCATTTGACCCTATTTCCGAGCTATAGTCTTGTTTGCACTCTATATTAATGTAGAGCTGCTTAACATTATAGGAAGTTCAAAAATGTCCACCTTAGGCCTAAATGCAAGCCTACAGTCGTCGTTTCTTACTTAGAATGACGCACTATTTCGAAAATACCGAGTGTTTGTAATAACCAGGAATAACCAATTGATATTGAGTATGGTGTACAAACAGTTTAGTGGAATCACTTGGATGTAGCTCTAAAACAAGGTAAAATAGGACACGTGTTTATATGAACTATTTTCTTGGTTTTTTTTATCTCCTCTTTATGTATGAAGGGGGTTAAGTTCACCCTGTATATTTATATTTTAGCGCCACGTCTTACTAAGCTATATAGGCAGCACGCAAATGTTTAAAAACACTAGAACCTTGTTAATCCGAACTAATTGGGACCGAAGCTTGTTTGGATTAGTGGACATTTTGATTAAGCAGAAGAATAAATGATACGGTATTTTAAAGAATTTTTAAATTGCATTTGAATGAGACTAATCAAATTTTTATGTATTTTATTGCTGTATGAAACGTAATATATACTGTAATTATTTTGGGTGAATTAAAAAAAAATTGTTTTCCTCTCTCCCTCCACGCAAATGCGGGTTCGCTTCCTCTATATTCAACCTCCCCAATTCCTAACCCATTAGAGTAATTAGCGCTTTTTTTTGTCGTTGAAACTTGTATTAAATATACTGACTGTATTGACTAGTAGAACATGTGAGAATATTTGTACAGCGAAAGGGATGGATGTCCCAAGTTTTAAGCAACAAGGGATTATGTGTATGTATCCTGTTGCAATTTGACAATCTTTATAGCACGTTTTTACTCGAGAATTTAAAATAAGGTACCTGGATCTACCAGGATGGTTGCTGTACCTGGATCTATCTGGGTGGTTGCTTTGCCTGGCTCTACCAGGATGGTTGCTTTACCTGGTTCTACCAGGATGGTTGCTTTACCTGGCTCTACCAGGATGGTTGCTTTGCCTGGATCTACCAGGATGGTTGCTTTGCCTGGATCTACCAGGATAGTTGCTTTGCCTGGATCTATCAGGATAGTTGCATTGCCTGGATCTACCAGGATGGTTGCTTTATCTGGCTCTACCAGGATGGTTGCTTTGCCTGGATCTATCAGGATAGTTGCTTTGCCTGGATCTACCAGGATAGTTGCTGTACCTGGATCTACCAGGATGGTTGCTGTACCTGGATCTACCAGGATGGTTGCTTTGCCTGGATCTACCAGGATGGTTGCTGTACCTGGATCTATCTGGGTGAATGCTGTACCTGGATCTATCTGTATTGTTGCATCATGTTTAAATTGGATTATTGCTGTGCCAGGTTTTAGTGGGTGATCTTTGTGCCTGATATACTATTTATAAAATCAATTAGTGTTGTCAATATTAACCAACCCCCTTTCGTGGCTGAGGGCGTTGCAGCCCATTACACCCTTAACAGATTTGGTTCGAATCCCGTATGGAGGTGTCGAGCAGCCGTAAACAAGTTCGAAAGCCAAGACAATAAAATGCTCCAATTACGGATTATGGCTGGAATCTTTCCCTGCCAAGAATTGGTCGGAACCCACCTTAAGAAGGGCGGTTCGGTCGGCCACCCATCAGGGGGCCCCCCCGCTTCGTCTCTTGAAGACTTCGCCCCCCCTCTCCTCTCTCTCTTGGAATACTAGGTTCTGGGTGGACCCACCAGACGGAGCTGAGAACGCTTACATAACACCTCCACAGGAAACAAAGAATTCGGAAAGCCGTCTACATTCAAAGATTTTAGGGCACATCCTTTCTTTTTTCTCTCCTTAAGGACTTTTACTTTGGTACTATTTTAGGGTTGGAAAAAACCCCAAGAACACTCAGGAATTCTATTTTGTATCTAGGGAAAAAAAATCTGGAGAAATACAGGGAATTCACCAGCTTCGGTGTCCGCATGGTCCAGGGCGTCACCCTCGTAATAGACTAGACTGCCGATGACAGAGAGATCGAGGTTCGAATCCCGGTTGAATGCACTAAGCTTACCATTACAACCATTGAGTCGTCCTGGTTATTTTCGTATTCACGCTAAAGTCGGTTCCTTATATATATATATATGTCCTGGCATAGATTTATCTGTTTACCTAACCCTTCCTCCACCTCTGACAAGACATCTTGTGAATGTGGGGAATGCCAGGCCTCCACCGTGGTTCGGATCCCACGTTAAATTGTAGGTCCTCCATTTCATCTTACAATCACCCTACCATTACACATTAGCGTAAGTGCGTATAACCCGAACGGATAGTAAGACGCGGTGCTAATAAGAACTTGGGGCCGGTGACGCCAAAGTTGGCGCTTTATGCACCTGGGGGAGTAGGCAACACATGCATCACGCCACGCAAACCAACACAGGCATCCCCCACCACTCCCCTCCTTGACACACACGATGGGTGGTGACTTATGGGTGGGTACCTGTTGTCGGATAATTCACTGCCTGCTGCTAGTTATAATTTACATCACAATACACTTGCTATGTGCTTGAAGATTGATGTGCTGCATACAGCGACAACTTTGACGTCTCGTAGCGTCGCCATTTGGCGTCGCTGACCCCAAGTTCATTGCGTGGAAATACTTGTCCTGTCACCCCCTGCAACCTGTATAACTTTTTGCCTCGAGCTATGAATATCCTTGTATATTATATCGCCATTTTAACTGCGGTTGCATTAAACTTCTTTTATTTTTAAGTATCTCAAAAACTAAGGGATGGGGGAGGCGTGGGGAATTTGTTTATTTACCGAGGGAGGCGTCAGCTGAAAAAGGTTGGGAACCCCTGGATTGGATAAAGGAGCGAGTAAGTGTGTGCGGTGCATCGTAACATTTATTTTGTTTGTTTGTGAAAATAAAAATCTTTATCCAGCCAACACTCCTCGCAGTACTTCACTTGATAACACCCTGAAGATCTGGAAGAAGCGCACTACGCCTGTTTTTTTATTAAATCATATTTCGAGTTAAGAGAAGTCCGTCAAGGACGACTACGCCCCCCGGGCAAGAAGTAGCCCTAGGGATATAAAAAAAAAAGTTAATGCTAAACACATTCCTTTCTTTGTTGGGAATATTATACTCGCGCATGTGATGGAAACAACATCTGGGACTGTTGTGGCTTATTCTATTTAATTCCATCGGCGACTGTCACAGTCCTATACATTTGTTGGCACGAACGTTCGTTTTAGGCAAAAAAATAAATAAAAGTTTTGCCGAACTTATCAACTCGATCCGAGGAATAAGGGCGCGTGCCTTGTTTATTGATTGGTTGTGTGAGGTAGGGTGACGGTCCCGGCAACGTGAGTCGCGGTGGGAGGTAGGGTGACGGTGGACAGAGAGAGGGTTAGCACAATATTGCTCCTTCGTAACATAAGACAATTATTTATTAGCTATTCCAAACATGTGGTACACCCGGGTTGGATAGCCAATCTACGATTCTCTAAGCGAGGAACCACCGCATTATATACCCTCCACTGCTTCCTGGCCTTGTCCAATTGGAGAAAAGGGAGCTTCCCATTGGCGCGTGAGAATGTGAAAGACAGTGGCCGCCAAGCGAACCAATGTAAAGAGGAGCTCCCAGATGCAGACGCATATATCCCTCAAAAAAGAAAATTCTACCAACACCACCCGATCCCACTCCTGGACTTGACCTAAAATCGACCCTCATAGCTTAGCCACAATCGCCATCATACCTTAAACACACCTTCTCCCAAGAAAAAAAAAATCCTTCCTATACCCGAGACCCAGCGCAAACACTAACAATCACTATTTCTCATCTCACAGTGTAATGTGTATTAATACTCCTGTAATTTCTTAACAGCTTCATTTCATTGGTTTCACTTCATAAGGTATATCATTTCATTCATGAGGTTAAGAGTCACTACAGTGACTCGGTACACAAACAATAAATCAGCCCTTTCTCAGATGAACTAGAAGACGCATATTAGAATGCTCTGATGCACCTTAGAGGGGAGCACGAGAGCAAATTTAAACACGTAACGACCAATTTGTCACACCGCGTGGTTTCGGATACCAAAACAAACGGCTCAGAGAACATGAAGTGTGGAGTGGCCCAGACAGTAGAGAGGGGTGCGTAGGAGAGACAAAAGGGCCGAACAGCGAGGCACAACAAGCTGTCCACCCTAAAAGCTTACCTTGCATGGTTCCAATATGGTGCAGCTCAGTTATAAAATAGGCTAAATTGAGTAATGTAAACAATTATAATGGTTGTAAGGGTGACAAGACAATAATTTCCACGTAACGAACGTGGAGTCGGTATGTCGAACGGCAGCGCTAAGAGACTTCAAAGTTGTATGCCCCTGGCGGGAGACAACTTATCATTTTAGTTGAGTGTGGTGTAAATTATGACCTTACAACTGGTGCTCATAAGGAATGGATGATTCTTTCAAATGCATGGTTCTCGGCCGATATTAAGCGCGCAGAGCCATCTCGAATGAGGAAATAGATTCACTTCTTAGTGGTAGGTGACCTGGCGGTCTAAGGGTAAGGTGTCAGACTACTATGCTGGCGGCCGGGGTTCATTCCTCGGTCCAGGCACAGATTTATCTGATTACCAAATCCTTCCTTCACCTCTGACAAGACATCTTGTGAATGTGGGGAATGCCAGGCCTCCACTGTGGTTCGGATTCCACGTTAAACTGTAGGTCCTCCATTTCCTCTCACAATCACCCTGCCATTACACACTAGCGTAAGTGCGTGTAACCCGAAAGGGTAGTAAGACGCGGTGCTAATAATAATAATAATAATAATAATAATAATAATAATAATAATAATAATAAACACTTCTTATTGGCGAGGATGGCGTTTCTCTTCGTACATCTGATCCGCTGCAAGTGAGTTGCCTCAGGTTGAACCTGTACACGCCATCTCAAGGAACCTGTAATGTTCTTCCATTCTGATAGACAACAATGCGATGTCGCTCTGCTACACAAGTTTGCATCGTGTGTGCCAAGGGAGGGAGTGGTGGGTATGCATGTGTTGGTTCGCGCGGCGTGCAGTGTGAGTTGCCTACCCCTACAGATGCGTACAGCGCCAACTTTTGACGTTTCGTAGCGCCGCCATTTGGCCGACTTGTGAAGTTCATTACGTGGAAATACTTCTCTTGTCACGCCCTACAACCTGTATAATCTTTTACCTGGATATAGGTTATAGCCTGGACGGGTAGTAAGATGCAGAGAGGAAAAAAAACTTTCCTGACGTAGTTAATTAATGTTCGCCTTCATTTTTTTTTAAGTGGTCAGCATCTTTTCGTTTTAAATTATATGAAACACAATTCGTTATTTAATTTTAATTAATACATTTTAAAAAAAATTGGGAACAATAAAAAGCCACGCCTCCATTTTGATTCTGTCCAATGTGCACCTGTCAAAAATCACCATCTTCCTTATCTTCTCACCCCTCAAAAGAGTTCCGCGATCGATCTTCCGCGCGTGCGCTATCCTTGCCCTCCCTCCCTCCCTATTCCTTTACACTCCTTCCTCCCCTTTTACCTGCTTTTACAATCCGCCGCCCACACACACTCACACAGTCGTGGGTTCGATACCCTTGCCGACTGGCCGACGTCCGGTGGAAATAGCTCGTGTTATTTCGATCATAAATCACGCTCAACTCGGTTAATATGGTTAAGAGAGAGAGGGTAAACTCACTCGAGTTTTCTACTTATGTACACCTGTGGATACAAAATATAGGAACACATTCATGCCATGCCATTTACTTTTTTTATTTTCCCGCCATGTTTTAGTTTACATTCGGGTTATACTAATACGTTAATTATGATAGTGGGATAGGTAGAATTTTAGAGGAAATTTACTCGCATTTGCGTGTAGATAGAATGGGAAACCTTTAAAAAATAAACCTTACTACACCCGATTGGGACACGAACCCCGACCTCCCTCTCGTTGGAAAAACAGACCTGACATATGGACCGCAGGTACACCGGAGTGGATCTAATTCTATTACGACTTAGATTTTTTTAAATGTGCTTAGGCCTATTCTCTGAACAGATTGATGGAGGAATATTCTAAATGAATTTTAACACAAACACTACTATCACATCTTACACTGTTAATTTACCATATAATATGGGTACCTGATTTGTAGTATACGAGAAGAGCACACGGTAGCTGCATAAAAAAAAGCGCCATTGTTTATAGTCTCTGAGCCCCATATGGCAGCTCCTAAGAAAACCCAACCTAAACAAACCTAACATAACCTAAACAAACCTAACATAACCTAAACAAACCTAACCTAACCAAACCTAACCTAACCTAAACAAACCTAACCTAACCTAGCTTAACCCCACCTAACCTAACCCTACCTAACCTAGCCCCACCTTAGCCAACACCAGCTAACCCAACCCTACCTAACCTAACCACACCTAACCTAATTATTATAAATATTAATGGGGTTGTTTGCAATACGTGTTTGTCACGTTATGTAGTTGTTTTTCCCCCAGTGCGCTTTTGATCCGTATCTTCGTCCGCTCTTGATATTAGGTCTATCCCTCTTGTGGACTTACGATGATGCTCTCCGCCAATGAAAGGACTGACTGAACAAAGTTTTGTCCCCTCCCCCCACCCCTCCCTCTTTTCTCTCCAAACAAATGTTATTGTAACTCTGGTGTTCTGTGTCTGGGGGTGTACCTCCCAAGTTCAAACAAGCAAAGGAATATTTATACTGGATATATGCACACAATGCTTTACTTCTTTCTTTTTTTTTAATTAGTTACAAGTCTCCAGTTCCTGTGTTTCTTATGCTAATGGTCCAACAACAACAACATCACGTAAGTCTACGTGTCATACTTAGGCACAAAATAATAATAATAAAAATAAAACCTTTATTACTTGACCGAGGATTAACTTTGTTGTTAGCGGCCGGATGTTATTGGTGGTCAAATGGGACTGACCTCCCACGGTGTCGAGATTAATAGGGTGTTAAATTGAAATATCTATACATTTTTATATATAGATTTTGATTTTATTAACCCGCATTGGTGAATATGTGGACTTAATGTCACCTGCTCTTTCTCTCTGTGTGTGTGTGTGTGTGTGTGTGTATATATATATATATATATATATAGAGAGAGAGAGAGACTTTCCCTTTCTCGTTCCTCGCAAATGGGAGCTGGGGGGAGGAGACACACTACTCCTTTATTTTATATTTCTAATCCCTACCCCGTTAGTGTAAATATACTCGAGCGGGTAGTAAGATGTGGTCCCCCCCTTATCCCCCCCCCCAAAAAAAAACCCACATAAAATCTTTTGTCAGTGCAATCCAAAATCGAACCAGGTTGATTTAGACATGTGGCCAGTCTAAACGGGTAGCCTCAGTATTAGATGCACAAAANAATTAGTATAAATGTACAATAACACTTAAAGCATTATAAAGAATACATTATATGCACAGTAAAACCCTGTAAGTCTGAAATTCCAGATAATCCAAACACACTTTTTGGAAACAAGGAAGAAAAAAAAGTCAAAGGAAATATATTTAATTGGTTAACAAGCTCAGAGTTGTTTAATTCTGTCTTATTATCCGTTCACGTTATACACTTATGTACTAATTACTGCACACTAATGATTTTAAATATTAAAAAGTGATATTCAGAAAAAGTGTATCCCCATTTGCGTGGAGAGTGAGTGAGAGTGGGAAACCATTTTGGGGAAAAAACCTCAGTACACCCGACTGTGATTCGAACCACAATCTCAGCTTTTCCAATACCAAAGTGATGCTTTAGTCCAAATGGCCACCGAATATTTAATGAAGATTTCTTAAGTAGGTAATAAGCTCAATATTATACTTTTAAAAAAATACAGTGAAGTGAAAAGTTTTGTGCCTAGTAGCTTAGAAAAGTGGGAGGGTTCCGGTGTGTGGGGGGGGGGTCCAGATCCCCCCTAGAATTTGACAGAACTCCCTTAGGGGAGTGGGGTGTCAGATATATATGTAATAAAACTTATATTGATTATAGATACAGTAACATTTTCTAAAGGACCACTTCCGGAAAGATTAGCTTTCCACGCCTTTGATTGCGTCTCAGAGTTCTTGACAAGGTGAGGTGGAAGGGGAACGTAAATTTTTAATATCAGTATTTTTACGGTATTTATAACGAACAACATTTTTTACCCAAATAAATACAATATTGGTTCAATCGATACGTTTAGTTTAATTTTATAAACATATTGTTCTGGACAGTTCTTGAATATTTGTCTTTGTATTTTAGCACACATTTTTGATAAATTCGTATCAGATTGTCTTTTTTAAATTCAGCTATTTCCTTGACACATTTAAAATATTTCTTGAGATTACTACATGAAAGAAAAAAAAATTATTTACTGAAACAATATTTAATTAGTTTCCGACTAAAAGTTTTTTTTTTGTTATAAAAAAACTACAAAACTTAATTTGAATTTCCTTTCATCCCGAATTAATAGAAAGTTCCAAAATAACGGCAGATGCTGGAAACAAAACTATTTCAAAAATTCTAATAAATAATAAAGCAAACAAAGATAAACAGCTGTAATAATGCCCTAACCGCCGTCATTATGTAGAGCTTAAACTATTTGGACCTTCGCTGGAACATTAACATTACGCTATTTTAAACTTCATATCAATTCCACGTCGACCACACAATGTTTTATTATTATTATTATTATTAGCACCGCGTCTTACTACCCGTTCGGGTTATACGCACTTACGCTAATGTGTAATGGTAGGGTGATTGTGAGATGAAATGGAGGACCTACAGTTTAACGTGGAATCCGAACCACGGTGGAGACCTGGCATTCCCCACATTCACAAGATGTCTTGTCAGNATTCACAAGATATCTTGTCAGAGGTGAAGGAAGGGTTTGGTAATCAGATAAATTTGTGCCGGGACCGAGGATTGAACCCCGGCCGCTAGCATATAAGTCTGACACCTTACCCCTAGACCGCCAGGTCACCAACCACACAATGTTCCTCCTTAGTATTTTTATTATATATATCTCTCTCTTTCTTCATTCATTTATAATCTTTTATCCTTTCATGTGGGGCCGACTGTTATCTCTTGAGAAGCCCGTCTCATCTCAAGGTAACATCTCATTCAGGTAGGTAATACAGCTTAAGTCTGGTGTCTTAAGGTGCGAGTGTATGGAACGAGATCGAAGGCCAGTGTTTTTTGCAGTTTTTATACAAACACTTTTTATTTTTTTCGCCAAAATAATTAATATATTCTTCCAGTAGAAACATAAAAGAGTTTAATTTTATTCCCACGGTGGTATCAACAGTTGTTGAATAGCTGTAGGTATAATGAGCATAGCGGCTTTAGATGAGAAAATTTTTAAATTAAGAGGAAAAGTTGTTATTAAATGACAGCTATGGATTCGGGGTATGGAAGTAAAAGGGAAAATAAAAGATCTCCGATATTGTTATTAGCTACAATAATTCTCTATTATGACGGAATGAAGATTTGTGCATAGTGCTTAGCTGTGAATCCATTCTAAGATGGTCATAAACTGTCTCTTCAATGCAGTTTTTATCTAAATATATCATTTAACATTTCGAGAATGTTCAATAGTGTTGGTGGAAATTTAAGATTTCTAATCGACTGTATCACAGAGTCGATTGGCATTTTGATCTTAATATAGATGGATAATAATAGTAAACTATATTATCAATATTGACCGCGAAGAAAATATGTTTATATTTTATTAAATGTTCTCAAAATGTCTATTCGTAAGAAAATCCCACGTAGCACGTTAAAATAACTCCCCCCTTCGGCCCCCCCAAAAAAAGTTTTTAATTTTTTTTTGAGTCTGAGAACTGCCATTCCCATAAGAAATACCGCGGTGTTGAGGTTATGTCCTCTAAGAGTAGGCGGCGCCCTTAAACATTCCTCTGCTTACTGACCCTCCCCCTCCCCCCCATCTCTCACTCTTGTTTTTCTCTTTTCTGCGTTGATACCATCTTCTACCATCCGATGGAGGAGTAAGTCACGTCGGTTTTTGTAGCCCACGACCTTGGTCCTCAAATTGCTTGGGTCCAGAAAGTGAGTGAGAAGAGAAAGATGACTTATAAAAAAAATCCCCCGAGGGTCAGGGATTCTCTTCTTGTCTCGTTAGTTTTTTGAAGTCGCGCCGCACCGACAGCGCTAACAAACCGGGATTGCCAACTTTGATTTTTTTTTCACGCTAAATCTAGCTTCTTTGTTTAACAGTTGGTCTGGTAACCAAAATATTCAAACGGAGGCTATCAAGATTACTAAAAAAAATACTTGACCTTTTTTTCTAGCAGCAAATAAACTTAAAAAAAAAAATTAGAGAATATTAGGTGACAGGTAGGTATATAGAAAATTTAATTTTGCATTCGTGGCTTTACTGTTATTTTTAAGAAAAATATTACAAAAAAACTTCATGGTGTCTGTCACACGGCAATCGAGCTATACCGACCTTGGGGCCGCCGTCTATTGGCGATGATAGTGCCAATTTTTGCGGAAAGCGAGTGTCATGTAGTCAGCACAAAGATCCTTCTGGCTGTTATCTCAGTTTCCTAGATTCGAGCCGTTACTTTTTCGCTCGACCCCGATATTGGTTACGAATTTCTTAAAAATACAACTATATTTATTTTGTTGTCAACATTGATAGTATTTTATATATATAAACTTTTTCAATCCATCATACATGCCATACCATTATGCAGCAGTAAACTAGACTGCCGATGATGAG
Organism: Timema douglasi; assembly: GCA_901482245.1. NCBI lineage: Eukaryota > Metazoa > Arthropoda > Insecta > Phasmatodea > Timematidae > Timema > Timema douglasi. Next base: position 11,644 of record CABEEJ010010296.1, read on the forward strand.
GAGATTCAGGTTTGATTCTCGAGTGTGCAAATGCGGGTACACTTATTCTAAAATATAACCTTATTAATCCATAAAACCATTAGCGTGTAACCCAAACGGGCAGTAAGACGCGGTGATAAAAAAAAATGCAGCAATATTTATCTTGCGTCAAGTTTTTTTTTTGCAGGTCATTATATATCAAGGACGGATAGACCACAATTTTTAATATTTTTTTTACTAAGAGTAAGCCCCCTCACCCCCATAAAATACCCCCAACAAAATTATACATTAGAAACTGTTTCTTTATTTAGTTCAGATCTAGCGGCAAATTAATGATATTATGATTCTAAACACTTCTAGCTGGATTTTGGTTATATGCGTTGGCATCACTGGCTAACACACTGAGATATTATTTTCTCTCTCTCACTCATTCTCTTTCACTAACTGTGGGAACTTCCCTTGCCTTGTCAGAGTATCAGAAGGAGTTCTAGGCGGTGAGGTGCTGTTAAGGTGAGAAGGAAGAAAGAAACACGAGTTAAAAGGGGAGTATTTTTTGTTGTTGTAATTTTTATAGCAAACAATCCTTTTAACCAAATAAATGTAATCTTTCTTCAATAAGAAACATATAGAGTTTAATTTCCTTCATCTGGTGATATCAACAATAATTGTTGAATGTCTGTCATGAGCATAGCGTGGCATTAAATGACTTTTTTTTTTAAATGAAGAGAAAAAGTTGTCATTTATTAAACTCAAGATTTCTACCGTAAAAATATATTTTTTATTTGGCAAAAAAAAAGTATATTTTTTGCTATATTATTATTATTAGCGCGTCTTACTACCCGTTCGGGTTATACGCACTTACGCTAATGTGTAATGGTAGGGTGATTGTGAGATGAAATGGAGGACCTACAGTTTAACGTNTACTACCCGTTCGGGTTATACGCACTTACGCTAATGTGTAATGGTAGGGTGATTGTGAGATGAAATGGAGGACCTACAGTTTAACGTAGAATCCGAACCACGGTGGAGACCTGGCATTCCCAAGATGTCTTGTCAGAGGTGAAGGAAGGGTTTGATAATCAGATAAATCTGTGCCGGGACCGAGAATTGAACCCCGGCCGCCAGCACAGAAGTCTGACACCTTACCCCCAGACCGCCAGGTCACCTTTTTTGCTCTAAAACTGCTAAATTATTGCCCACTGCACTCACGCTATCTACACTTAAAAAAAATGGTTTGTGTCGTTTTCTGGAACTACTTCTCTATTCTGTCCAGGCGTATACTGCCTCCTCTACAACGACACTTTGTCATGTCACTGAGAAAGAGAGGAAATAAAACCACGAAACTTTTCTTAAGGTAAAGAAGAAAGCTCGCTGCTAGTTCTCAAATAAATTAAAGCCTATCAAAAAATTACTGTATTTGTCAGAGGAAGACTAAATATAGAGCTCTTTTTCACCAAGACTAGTCTCAGAGCTACACAAATATGTTTAAAAAGTCGTTGAAAAATTAACTAATCTCACATTTTCACACATATCTATTTCTACTAATAAAACTCAAAACACAGGGCTGTTTAGGAAAAAAGCTCTCTTTAGACTTTATTTTGGCGTTAACTGTGGATTCCCACGTTCGCCGAAAAACTTGCGCAGAACAGAAACGTGGTCACGTGACGATCTCAAAGCCAATCAAAAGATTTCTGCCTCATCGATGCGAGCTGCCTGAGATATTCGGCACTGGAGAAACAATCAAATCTCAGAATCCACCATTTTCAAATCAGTACGCATGCGCAATTGACAACGCATGCGCTGTAGAGCCAGAAGCTAGCAGACAGCTTGGTTGGACGTTGTGAGGAGATTTGAAATAACTCGTAACTCGTAAAGCTTGTATCGATGTCTTGGATTGTGCCACGACACAGCGTTATAATTTGAAAAACATACATCGAGAGAGTGATTATATGTCTCTCTACTAGAAAACAAAATATTTTGATAATCAGCTGTTTTAAGTTAGCGTTGCAATGCACCATGGGTGCTTGTGAATTACTGAGGCAGATACTGCTTTTTATTTTCGGCGAACATGAGAATCAACCTTAATCAATCCTTGATTGATCCTTGATTGATCAAGGTTCCCTTAAGACATGCCGTATTATTATCATCATCATCACCGCGTCTTACTACCCGTTTAGGTTATACGCACTCACGCTAATGTGTAATGGTAGGGTGATTGCGAGATGAAATGGAGGACCTACAGTTTAACGTGGGATCCGAACCAACGGTGGAGGCCTGGCATTCTTCACATTCACAAGTTGTCTTGTCAGAGATGAAGGAAGGGTTTGGTAATCTGATAAATCTGTGCCGGGACAGAGGATTGAACCCCGGACCTCCATCACAGAAGTCCGACACCTTACCCCCCTAGACCGACAGGTCACCCTAGAGATGCCGTAGAATGAAGATATTAACCTTTCAATTAGATGTTGCCCTTAGTATGTGTAGTGGTTCATTGCAATTTTCATAAGGAGAGCCTATATCTGACATCTAGGAGAAGTAACTAGATCTACTGTCACGTATTTTGCAATTGTCACTTTTAATATATCCATTATTAATGTCTGGTAAATAAAACGTTTCTAATGTAATCAATTTTGACCGAAAAAAAAGTGTTTATATATATTTTTTAATTATATTTCTTCCAGCTGAAATTTGGATTTTTTGAATATCAAGTCTTAAATTTGGACACGTTTCAAAACTATCTATTATAGTTGTACTAAATCTGTTTTTGAAAACTGTTTTTTAAAGCATTCGTGATCTCTCGGGAAAAATGGAAGTAGGAAGGTAACAAATACCCCATTCACCCCTCCCCCACCTAGTTCTTTTTTGTCCACCACTGGTTTGAATGATATAAAATGATTCATCTTGATACAAACCGAACATAAAGAGATTTTTTTTTTGCCCCGCGTGTTACTCTGTTCAAGTTATACGCATTATGTTCTAACTACTCTGTTAAGAATGAGGAAGGTTGAATTTAGAGGAAGTGTTCCCAAATTTGGATAGAGGGAGGGTTGGAAATAATTTAGGAAAAAACACACTGCGGGATTTGAATCTCTGTATCCCTGTCATCAGCAGTCTAGTATAATACGATAGTGA